>VCCN01004221.1:286686-313513 GCA_006491835.1 Architeuthis dux | reverse complement strand
AATAAAAATCACACCCACTTTTGTTTTTGTAAATTGAAAAAATATTTGTAAAATAATAAAGAAATAAGATCAAGATTAAAAAATAAAAATTTCTTAAGGGATTTTTTTCGTCTTCGAAAAAAAATCATTCAGGGGAAATAACTTAAGAAAAAAAGAGAAACTGCTGTCACTAGGGACATGTTTGCCGAAATGTCTGAGAACCGGTATGCGCCCACTCGATTTTTAAAATGGTGCATAAAAAGAAATAAGAGAATTTATGAAACAAAAACAAAAGCTAATATATATTGTTATAGCTTTGAATAAATTAAAATTGTTTGTTAAATTTGCCTCGCTTCATAAATCTTTGACAGATCGCTATCTGTGTGACGCCAGCTGAATTCCAATTGGGACAAGCTCCCTTAAGTTGGATCGATTTATGTAGAGGTTGAGTATCTCTTGTCTAAAAGGCAACAGAGACAAAGCAGATTTTACAAGGCTTTATCCAACTCACTCTCTAGAAATATTAGACTATATTTACATCACAAACGGCGAAAGACAAAACAAGTCCCATTCAAAACAAATTCACTTGCAAATGAGGGGATTCTGGTGCTCTATTGTATTTGTTACCAACTATCGGATATTAAAGATATTGTATAAATTATTGTCAGCCTATGTGTACATAAGTAGTTTTTGTGTTTTGACTTGGGTCCATCGCCAAGATATCTCATTATGCAAATACAGTAGATTCCTGTTAATAGGACCGCATTGGGACCAGTGTTGCCAACTAAAAAAATATTTTTGTGTTAGTTTGACTGCCAAAAAACGCTAAATGTTTTAGGCGCAAATGCGCTAATTTAGTGCTGCCAAAAGAAGAACCATGCTCCAATTGGCAACACTGATCAGGACCAATGATTTTGGACCCAATAACTTGCTAGTCCGATTAACCAAACCCCCCCCCAAAGTTTCAATTCAAGGGGAACAACTTTCATAAAACACGACAACTTAAGTCCCTTTTACAACTACTTTTTCTTTATTTTTAAAATTTCCCATTTAACTAAAAGTATTTGAATTGGTTCTTACAAAGTTGGTACTAATAAACTGATGGTCTTTTAAGCCTCATCTACTGTACACCCAACCTACACAATAAAAAGATTTTTTTTTTAAATTTTAAAAAAAAAAGCGGGACAAAGACAAGTGTTTTTCTCATTAAAATTTGCTTTTATTTACATTTCACCAGGAATGAAATTTTAAAAATTTTTCAACAAATTGAATGAGATTTTTTTTCTATTAAAATGTTGGTATCCCCATCAAACTGCAAACTATTTTTCAGAAACAGCATCATCAGGCTTTTGAAGATTCTGGAAAAGAAAAAACAACACATTAATAAATGGTAATTTGTGTTTCCCAAAATCTTTCTTTAGTGTAAAAAAAAAAAAAAAAGAAAAAAAAAGAAAAAGAAAATGTACAGATAATGTTAGAGACAAAGTGAGGACACAGGGTTTTCTTCAACTAATTTCTTTGCATAACAATAATAAAAAAAGCTGCAAACTCCACTCCTACTAAAGGGAATGAACTCTTCACTGTTTGTCTCATCACGTTAAACTATATATCATGAGCCGTTATAAGTCTACTGCTGACTTTACCAAAATACACCACATTAAATATGTTAAAATGATCTACGCTGTCCAATGAACAACGATTCTACGTGGCTGAACTATACAATTACCTATGAAAATAAATTCCTTTCATTGTAAATACTCAATCAAATCCTTTCCTTCATAAATCTTATAAATAAATAAATACCAGATTACAATAGACGCTTTTGTTTTTATAAATTGTAAACATTAACATATTCCCATTGCAGTAATTTTAGAAAAAAATAGTTAACCAATGTTTTTAGTAAATAATACACTCTGAAAAAAGTGACCAATCAACATTCGGTAAGACCAACTTCTGCACGCTGATTTTCAGTAAGATGAACCAGACCCATATTGAATACATAAGATAGAAAGTATAAGGTATAGTGCATATATATCATACATGTATAACTCATATAGGTAGGCTACATACAGTAATAAGGATACTTATATGGGGTCACTTTTATTATGGTTTTATTGTATATTTTAAACAAAATAACAAGGGAAACTTTCTCATTACGTTGATGAGGGTTTGACTATAGCCCTTTAATTACACTTTTTCTGGGGGAAAAATTAGGAAAACTTGTAAAAATAGGAAATGTTCAGCCTGCTTATTCACCCATGGAGGACCAAAAAACACAAAACTGTAATAGTTATATATGATAGAGTGTAGCTGGAGTCTTTTTCTAAATAACTATCAGAAAAAAATGTCTGGATTGCGAATATCAATCCGGTAGCCCCTTCTCCAATTAGAATTTTGAAAAACAGATTTCATTTTTGGAGGTTTGAACAAAAGCTCCAAAAAACATGCCAATTATTAAAATCTGAGGTGGGGGGTACATGTCCTTTATGATTTGTCAGAGAATGCACCCGGTGAAGATACCGCTCAAACTTCACAAAAACATGAGTAGATATTTTTCCAAATGCGTTATGACTTCCAGTATATATATATATTATATATATATGATAATTATAATGACATTTAATTATCATATTCTGTCGATTGGATATAAAATTATCCATCATTTGATTTTATATAATATATATATATAATTCAAATACAGGTGTACCTTGAACAGTGCGATCAATTTGTTCCAAAATTTTTGGCACTTTTCAAGGTCTATTTAATGTGTTTTATTTCTTTGTTACATTAATTTGTACAGCAATACCATAACTGTACTACATCAAAAACATGCACTATTCAAGGTCGTATTATAATTTAATGTGTTTGTTTTTTCAGCTTATATTTAGTTACATTAATTTGTACAGCAACACTGTAACTGTACTGCATCAAAACCACACTATTCAAAGTATTGCTATATATCCCGGGATTTTTCCATGGTAATAACTAGTCTTTGATTTTGAATAAACAGTAAAAAGGCGAAAAAAAAAAAAAAAAAAAAAGATTTGTTGCAAAGGGTCATCTACGTACTGCTGACTGGTTTCCCTCCTTCCCATTTTGTGTACTTCATGTGGCTGATGGCATTCTTTTCGGCTGCAGCCTTAGCAGCTGGCTGCAAACAATTCCTCACCACTTGGGCACAAATAGCAGAGAACTGCACATAACTGGAAAAAAAGAAGAAGAAGAAGAGGGTCAATGCATTCACATCAAAGGTCATGGCTCAACAGATAAAGACATTGCACATGTAAATATGTTAACTCCTCTAGTGATAGTGATAATAGATTTCACTCATGCCCTAATCATGTGTAGAAGGGTGATCTCATAGTTGCATTATTTCCTGGGCAACAACAAATTACTATTAAAAAAAAAAAAACAAACATTTAAATCCTACACAAATTTAAATATCAATCAATAATAATACCTTTTTCTATGAACATTTTCATGATTTTATTTCACTGAACTTGGAAGTGATACATTGGGAATAATCACTTAAAATTTAGTAAGTGTACATTTAATATTAAATATAGATATAGCAATTTATTTACTGCCCATTGTATTTTTTTTCTTTCTCAGCAACAGGCTGTTAAATTTCAGGGCACACAGGCACATTGTTAGAGAAGGCAGTCAGGGAGGAAAGAGTTAATAGAAATGGTTCTTCAGATGATTGAACTCCTTGTTATTTGTGTTGTAAACAACGTTTTGTCCGATCCATTCTTCGGCCTTCTTCAGGTGTAAAATCCGAGTGTGATGGCTTACGTCTGAAGAACCATTTGAATATTAATGACCCTTCTCAAAACTATAGAAAATATGTTAATAGTAGTTGGCTGGTACAAGTTTTTACACCTTCTATAATGTATGTACTCTTATAAGTTGAGAACTACGCCTCACATGGGGAAAACAAAGACATTCAAAATCAGTTGTTAATTTACATTTTTAGGTTGAATCTTGCACAATTTTTTAAAAAATTTGTCGATTTCTATGCGTTCACACTCACATTAAAAAAAAAAAAAAAAAAAAAAAAAAAAAAAAAAAAAATGAAAGCAACACTACACCAGTGTTTAAAAACATTATGGAACAGGCCAGGGTTCAAGACTAACTTTTACCACCGTCACAGGACCAGAGTTACTTTGTTACCATGCTTTTTCAGACCCTGGTTCTATCTCTTATAAAAAAAGATTCTATTATTTGATTGACAGGTTTCAAATGTAAATAATTTAGATTTTTCATATCTTCGAAAGTAATTTACATTTTTTAAAATTTGTTCCTAGATTTCACTTTTATAAGAAAACTGAAAGTTTAAGAATGTAAATTATCAAAATTCACTTATGTGTTTTCAAAGATTGAAATTCATTTTTGATCTATTTCTATTTATTTTAAAAATGTAATTCTTTTTAAATACACCTTAAATCTCTATACTCTATCTCTATACGTCAGCATGTTGTTAATGTTTTGTTAGGTAGTTTTCATTTTTTTTTGGTTGATTTTTATAGGCTGATAGGTATTATCAGCCTATAAAAATCAATTGCGTTGGCTGAGTGTTGAATAGTGGGGTGGAGATCTGTTGTTTCCAGGGAAGAAAGAAGACTCAAAAGTTGTTTGTAAAAATATGGGAACATATTTGTATTTCTTAAGATACATTTTGTCGGCTGGAGAATGAAGAGTGGGAGAGAGATAAGGGATGCCCGAGACCGTTCCCAACAGGGGGACTTGGTCTTATGCCTTACCAGCCGTGGGCGGTCTGTGTCTCTACGTTGGTCCTGAGTTTTTTCCGTCTCAGCTTTATGGGGTTTCGAACGCCCACACTTGTGTTCAACATCCCGTTTTCAAGATGCATATTTCCTAAGGTGACCCACCCTTTCAATGGCTAAAATTTAAAGGGGGGGGGGGTCAAAGAACAAGTGTAGGAAAGATATTTCTCCATCTTTATAAAAGATGGAAAATTTGATACTTGTGGATTAAGCATCAATAAAAGTTGTTTTAGAAATATCTGAAGCGCGAGTAAACTAGGATTTTAATGAGAAAAATAAAACTGGTTTACAGCGATTAGCAATTTCATTTCTTTAAGAATAGTAAAATAAATGTCCTCCGCGTGTGATTTTTCACAGACCCTCTTATCTTTAGAATTTAGAAGGGGTTTTTGTTTTTGCATATTTTTTTTAACCTTGAGATAATTAATAGTTTTTATTCATTACTTTTTCACCTTTTGATTTTTAAGATCATTCATATATTTAATATTTTGGTAAAATCTATGACTGTATTTTCGAATTTTTTTCTCAACTAATGGAATCGGCGAACCGACTGCGTTCACTTTGTACTAATGCCCTTGGGAAAGGCATGAACCCACACACACACACACACACACACACACTATGGGTAAATACCAGACCAGGGTAGCTGGAGCCCTTTAAGACAGTACATATTGGGCGTCAGGCAAGCACCCTGGCCCCGGAAAAATCCACAATAGCTACAAAAATGATTGGGGTCAACAGGTGTGTTGGAGAAAAATTCATTGCGGCAATGATTTTGTTTTGAATTGCCTCAGGTGTCGTGCGACACCGGAAGCAACTTCGCTTCTGCACGATCACAAGAACTTATTAAGAAGGAACAATGTTTTTCCCCCATTCTTTACACCCCCCCCAATAATAAGCTAATAAAAATCGAGATATATGAAGCAATTTTTTGTAATTATATGTAAAGAAAAAAAAAAAAAAATCATAATCCGACGAAATGAACCAAAAGGGAAAAATAAATGGAAAGATATAGGCCTATCTCTAGTTATGACATTGTCGGTGGGATACAAATAATTTACCGATTGGGGTCTTGTTTGTGATTAAAATTACAGATTGTTTAAATATATACTCCTATCTCAGTAAAGTTTTGCTAAATTTTATCGACTTTATGCTGCGATTTGCCGAGTGGAAGAAACATAAAATACATAACGTACCGTTAACGAGGTGAATCTTTTTGGGGGTATATCGCAGCATAAGGTCGATAAAACTCACAAAAAAGCCCAAGGTTATTAAAATAGAAGAGTATATCTTTAAACAAACTAATTTTAAATCACAAACCCCAAATAAGACTGCCATCATCAGTACATTTATGAATCTCCACATGGCTGCAATTAATTAGTCTCATCAACCTTGAGGATTAAAGTTCAGAACTGACATTTTAAAACCCGGCTGAAAAATTTTATTTTTTGAAAATCTCTATTTTTATTTTATTTTTTTTACAGCAGATAAATAAGGCCTTACCCGACCGTAAAACACTTTTTTCTTTTTTTTTTTAAATAAAAAAAAAACAAACAATATTCCCCCTGTCTTGCGCTGTTGTGAGACAAAATAAAACGTTGGTTATAGCTAGATTGGAGATTAGACTAATTGTCGAAATGAAGAGATTCTGGTAATAATCGCGAAATATATAGAAAAAATAATTGGTATTTTTTTCGGTAAACTACGTGTTGCTATGAAATTTATTAAAATATTCCCGAAGAGAATCTAATTGCAAGCACTCCAATGATATTCACAAATACAGGATCAATATTTGGGGTTTGACTAATATTTAAAAAAAAAAATGTTCAAATGTTATGCTTTCTCCCTATTTATTCGGGGTTTTTTTCCCCAAGTTTGGGGGAAAGAAAGAAAGGTCTAGATTCCGCCCAACAATTTTGGGTGAGGTATGCTCATACAGTATTCTGATCTAGGAGCATTACCCTTTTCATTCCTTTCCACCCTAATCACACAGCTTAAAGTGTACTCAATTAACTGCTGAGTGCACAGGGGAAACTTGTCCTAATGAAGAGATTTCCACACTCTTCACTCATACCGGGAATCGAACCCGGGACCTTCTGCGTGAGAGGCAGACGTGCTAACCATTAGAGGTAATGCTGGTGCAGTATTCTGATCTAGGAGCGTTACCTTTAACTTGCTATATCGCAGTATAAAAAGGTCGATAAAACTCACCAAAGCCTCAAGTTACTAAAATAGAAGAGCATATCTTTTAACAAGCTGTAATTTTAATCATAAACCCACAAATAAGACTCCCGTTCGATACATTATATCATATACCGGAGATATACCTATCATGTTATATGTTATATCTCCGGTCGGGAAAATCCGCTTCTCTGGGCAATTAGTCTCACCGTTCTCAAAGCCATTCAGGACAAAATGTTCAAATGTTATGCTTTTTCTGAGAACAAATAAATAAAGGGAGAAAGTTTCTCCCTTTATTTATTCTTTAAACATTTTTTAATTTTATTTTTGGAGAGGTGATGCTCGTGTAGTATTCTGATCTAGGAGTATTAATTACCTTTAGTTTTTCATTTGTTCCATTAAAATATATTTGTCCGAATCGTCTTCAAAGTCACATTGTGGGAGAAAGAGTGGTTACAAAAGAGCAAGGCAGAGTTTGTCAATGAAGAATATATTAGAAGAAGAAAAAAATCATAAGAATTAGATATAGATATATGGTTGTTTTTATATTTAGATGTAGGATTTAGTGAAAATTGATTTAATGCTAGATTTAAGTCCAAATCGTGATAGGTTAATAATCGTCTATTTTTGAATAAAAAGGAAATTGCAGATATAGACTGCAGTAGTCCAACTAGACTGGAGATTTCATAGACTTAAAAAGAAAAAGAAAGAAGAAATGAACATTAACTTTAAAAAGGTCGAATTTCAGTTTGAATAACAAAAAACAACGTGACATCCAAAAATGTCTTCACTCCTCACATTTCACAAGGTTAAGAGAAGTCGTGGAAAGTCAGGGGAGAGATATTCAAAATTTGGTCTTTAAGTGACGAGTAGATAATTTTTATGTCTTTCAGAAATAAAAAACAATCTAGAAATATTCACCTGAGACCAGCTTGACGCCAAAATGCAGACATTTTCAATTAAAGGAGGGAAAAAACCGACGTAAAATCAGACGAAAAAGTCTTCGACCTTCGATGTTCACTTGCGCTGCTAGGCGGTGTAACAACAAAATTTTACCCACTTGATATCTTGACCTCATCAGCAGGAGCAATTTATTATGTAACCGTGGATAATTATTATTCATTGTTTGTCATAGTCCGATTATTATGATGTAAACAATTGTTTACTTATTAAATAATTTATTTTTATTTATTTTAATTTTTAATCTGATGCTCTCTGTTTTTTTGTTAAGTTACTTTTTTAAAAATGGAACATCTAATGTTGGCAACTCAAAATATATTTTCGCGTTGGTTTGACTGCCAAAAGGCGCTAAAAAGGCGCTAATCTTTTTTAAATAGCCAGAAATGGCCAAAACCACCAAAAAGATGCTGAAAATGGTCGGAAATAGCCAGAAGATGGCCAAAATCGGCCCAAATATTTTAGACGAAAACGCACTAAATTGGCAACACTGGGAACATCATTTTAATTTATGTACGAATTTTTGCATTTTTAGACTAAAAGTTTGAAACCATTCCAGCAGAATGAGACAAATATACTCGCTTCTTCATGATAACGTGGTGATTTCAACCAAAGCTTAATCACTATAAAATTTATCAAGACTGAAAGACAGATCATATATGCACTAGTTCTTTTCTTGTATGAAGATCTAAGTATAGCCAAATCTATTTTTAAGTTTACATCTAAAATTGAGTAAAATCTCCAGATATATATATATAAAATCTAGGAAATATATTACGTATTAATAATAAATTGAATGTGACTTCAATTTTCAGTATTTATTTTATTAAAAATCAGCTAAATAGCAGTTTCTGCCATCTAGACGCAATCAAAAATATCTAGATTTGGATGAAAAACATCTAAATTGGCAACACTGAGCAAGGGAGGTAATTAACATTTCGGTATGTCAGTCACAGACCTGCCAAGGTTTAGAAATTCTTGGGGGAGATTTCCTAAAAAATGCAGCTACATAATTTTAAACCAAGATAATCAACAAAAAGGTCTGCAAATAGGAGGGAAAAAATGTTTGCAGGTATTTTTTTTTAAATGCGGGAGACAGCACTTGGCTTCAAAAAGATGATAGGTCTGCAGTCAGTCAGTGACAGTGATCGCTGCTAGAGATGCTAGCACATCTAAAAGAAAATGGGAACATTTTTTAGATGTGTCCACGCATCTCTATAAGACACTTTCGGTCGGTTGGTCGGTCGGTCCATAAAATGTTTGTAGGGCCATTAAACCTAAATGAACAATTCTGTGCAGAAAAAGGCTCCCAGGATTTCTTGCCCATTTTCTGATACAAATTTCGCCCCCAAAAAGTATTAACTGTTGGAAAATTTCAAATAGCTTCATTAAAATAAAAATCAACAAATCAGAGCACGACTTCATTAACCATCGCCAGGAGTTGATTTTTTCTCTTAAAAGTAAGATTTTCAAGTAACTGGCAGTGGGCGATTCATTTAAGCACTTTGACTCAGTGCAGTTGCATCACACTTCAGAGAGTTTTTTCCTAAGAGAACAGGGAGATAGTTTTCATAGAGAGTCCAGTTGTTTCAACCAACACAGACCAGCTTACCACTCTCATTTCATCATCAGCACCAACGCAGGAAGAGACATTCAATATCATTCTCCTTCCACTCTTCTCTTCGCCCTGCCACAGCAAGTTGAGATTACTACTAACTTCTCATTTACACATACACACCATGAACTGTCCCCACACATATAGACATAACGCATACACACATGTGAACTGCTACTCACACTTGGTGATATACATAGCACACACACAGTTGTGATTGTTCTCTTCATAGATACACACACATATCTATACTCACTCACTATTACAATTGCCACGCACATTGAACTTTTAATTATAACATATACACTACCTTTTTCTTCCTTTTGAACAATATTCTATTTTGTTGTTAATTTAACTGAATCAAACTCAGTTGTAAATTGTTATCACTGCCTTGTTGAATTTCCTCTTGAACCTACACGTTTATTTTATTATTTTTTTTATTATTGGGCATGTCAGACACCAATTTGTAAACCAGCATCTTCCCCGACAAATGATGTCACACCCTCTCCTGTGTTCCAACATGTTAAATATCAATTTTCTCAGCTGTATCATGTTGGATTGATATGAAACTTGGTCCAGACTTTCGGATGAACCATCTTTCTCTTCTTCCTCCCCTTGTCCTCCTGCTATTCCTACTACAACCAGTAATGCTGATTATCAATTTTCTCAGCCGTATCATGTTGGATTGATATTAAACTGGGTCCAGATCTCCGGGTGAACCATCCTCATCTCCCTCTCCCCCCGGCTACTACTACCACAACTAGTAATGCTAAATACCAATTTTATCTGCTGTATCATGTTGGATTGATATGAAACTTGGTCCAGACCTTTGGGTGAACTATCCGTATCTTCTTCTTCCTCTTCCTCTTCCCCCCCTCCTGCTACTACTACCACGGATGGTGGATGCATCGTTGAACTTATGGTTCTTGTTTATAGTAGAAACTATACCGAGAGAAATTATGGTGACTGAGAATTTTGACATGCATTTTTCAATTTAAAAAAAATTAAACCTATGTATTGGTAATAATGTGCTCTTTCCTTTAGTGAAAAGAAAATCTTGAGAAAAAACTTTTATCGAAAAATTTATCATATCAAGAGAAGAAATGGACAGTCTAGGCTTGTTAATTCGGTGGTGGTGGTGCCGATTTAGCGCGTAACGCTCTAGATTCAGCGCCTTTCTTGTTTTGGAAGTGCAAAAAGCGCTAAATTAGCGCATAAAACATTTGGGCCGTTTTTGGCCACTTTCTGGCTATGTTTTTGGCAATTTTAAAACATTTAGCGCTTTTTGGGAATCAAACTAGCGCGAAAATATTTTTTGAGTTCGCAACACTCGTCGGAATTGTTTTACAACCAGGACTTTCTCATGTGATACACCGTTAATCCCAAACTGCAAATATGGCTGCTGCCCTGCATCAATTCACGAACGAAGATTGCAAAGGTAAGTAGCTTTAATTTATGGAAGAGATCATAATGTCCAGATTATGGGATCACCCAGGAGACATTTATGAATGCATCTAAATAATTTACGGTTGTCATTTAAAAATAATAATGAATGAGATTTGTCATTAAACCTGAATTAATTACAGAGAAAATGTTGAAGTATTTATCTTAAGAAAAACTAAACTGCTACATTGGAACCCTTTACATAATAACATCTATATTTTGATTAGAGTTACCATTAGAAATCGCTAGACAGGACTGCGGCAATCATGGGGTTTCTAACCGTCGAAATTGGATCATTTGAATGGAACTGATTTTGACAATTCACCGTCTTTTTCAAATACTGGAATGTTCTGTGTTTCTTTCACGAACTCTCTTATTTCTTTTTCTTCATGTGCCATTTTTAGCATCAGGTGTGAAATGTTCACAAATAAATTTTCGTAAAATCAAAAGAAATAAGAGAATTCATGAAACAGGTATTTTACTAGTATCAATAAGAAATGAAACATACATCCTAAATTTTGGGGAGTAGTCATCTTATGCTGCCACTTATATGCTGTATATTGCAATATACAGTAGTAACTTTTCTTTGGCTATTGTTACCCTTTCCGTTTCAAAATGGCCGCCGCTCCATTTAGTGTTTTAGGGTTGAGGTTATTGGCATCTACTTTGATTTGAAATTCATCATCAGCGTCTGTTATTCTGAAGCTTGCCATTTTGAAACGGGAAAGGTCATAATTGCTATATTTTTTTTTTCTTCTTTTCTTCTTTCTTTCAGATGCCCTCAATGACGTATTGGATGCATTGAATAAGGAAGAAAATGCCACACGTCTTGATGAGGCGAGAGAAAGTGCTGGCAATGATATGTTGAAGGCAATGCAACTTGTGTTTCCATTAGCAACCCAAATCGAAATGGGTGTCATCGACAAGTATGGATTTGTTGGAAATGGAGAAGGCAAGGCGTCACAAGGTTTTTTTTCTTTCTCTTGTTAAAAAATTGTCAACCAAAACTGTCGACAGGTTTCTGCAGTTTTGAAGTGATTCTGGCTAGCTAGCTATCGTGCGTACAGATGGCACCAATGACACTAGAGGGCTGAAAATTTAAACATTTGACTCCTTATCAATTCTGAGCTAAGCTTGGAATCAACGTTAAGAACATGATCAAAATCTTAATACACAGGCAAAAATGGTGTGTTTTTTGTCTCATATATCCTCTAAGATGCCTAAATGGAATTTAATAAAAACTTTGTAGAAATACTCAAAATTATCATGAGGGGGTTGGCATTGCATAAAAAGTTGTGAAATCAATTAATCAATCACACATACATAAACAGAGAGAGGGGGGATTAGAGAGAGTGAAAGTGAGTGATAGTAATGGTAGTGAGAGAGGTGGTGAGAAGAGAAGGAGCAAAGCTAAGGGGGGAGTAATTGATGGCCCGTCGTGCTTTGATTTTGTTATGCTCGGTAAGCAAACTTCTATGTCATGTCGTTTCGGTTTCTCACTGACAATTACATTTTACCCCCAGAATTAACTGATATAACAAATAAGTTTAAACAGAATCTTAATTTACAAATGGTTCTTCAGACGATTGAACTCCTTCTTGTTATTTGTGTTGTAAACACAATGTTTCGGCCGTCTTCAGGTGTAAAATCTGAGTGTGATGGGTTAAACCAAAATTATCTTTGAAGGGGATAACTCTTATAGCAGATGGTCCAGGTGTTTCTGTGTCTTTGTCTTGTCGGGTTTAGGTTTGTTGAGAAGTGGAAGCCACATCGGTTTGAAATCCGCATGTCTGGCTAATGCATTTAGTCGACATTTTGATGTGAGCTGCCTCTTTGATTTTTCTCTGCTTCCAACATCGTTTTGTTAACAAAAACTTACGTTTAGAATTTTAAAGTACGGAACGCTTAAACAGCTATGGGTTTTAGTTTTTAGCTTTTGTTTAGTTTACATAACTAAATCTAAGCAACTTGAAATTATTACTGAATTTTTTTTTTACATTTACTGCATTTATTTTGATGGTGTTCAATTTTTGCTTTTAGTTTTCAGATAATTATCTTTATGTATAAGCACTAAAATTTGTCTTTAAGCAGTAAAGTTTGTTTGTATTTGGGGTAATAACAGATTATTGCTGTAAATCCTAATTCATCCAACCTTTTTCGAAT
Source organism: Architeuthis dux (assembly GCA_006491835.1). Lineage (NCBI taxonomy): Eukaryota > Metazoa > Mollusca > Cephalopoda > Oegopsida > Architeuthidae > Architeuthis > Architeuthis dux. Next base: position 300,388 of record VCCN01004221.1, on the reverse strand, counting down.
ACAAAAACAACTATTGATTTCGATGGGGTCTGTGTTTGCGCTCACATGAAAAAAAAACACGATAAATAAATTCAAGTAATTCAATAAATCTAACCAGAATCCATCGGTGGATGGTGAAAGCTGCATGTCTATTTGATTTAGTTACGATCTGGCTGGAATCGGTATGCAGCTTTGTATATAGTGGTAATGAGCGAGGATTTGGGTGTGCAGCTTTTTTTGTTTGGTGCTTACAAGGAATCGGTATGCAGCTTTGTAAATAGTGGTAGTGAGCAAGGATTTGTGTGTGCTGCTTTTTTTTGTTTGGTGCTTGCGAGGAATTGGTATGCAGTTTTGTAAATAGTGGTAGTGAGCGAGGATTTGTGTGTGTGCAGCTTTTTTTTTTTGGTGCTCACAACGTCTCGGTATGCAGCTTTGTAAATAGTGGTAGTGAGCGAGGATTTGGGTGTGCAGCTTTTTTTTGTTTGGTGCTCTCGAGGAATCGGTATGCAGCTTTGTAAATAGTGGTAGTGAGCAATGAATTGGGGGTGCTGCTTTTTTTGTTTGGTGCTCGTGAGGAATCGGTATGCAGCTTTGTAAATAGTGGTAGTGAGCGAGGATTTGTGTGTGTGTGTGCAGCTTTTTTTGTTTGGTGCTCACGACGTCTCGGTATGCTTCTTTTTTTGTTTGGTGCTCGTGAGGAATCGGTATGCAGCTTTGTAAATAGTGGTAGTGAGCAAGGAATTGGGTGTGCAGCTTTTTGGGGTTGGTGAACAGACAAAGGTGTACGTCTACTTCATTATGTCTGGGTTTTTTTTTGGGGGGGCGGGTGAAAATTTACCCACAAAATAAGTTTTTAGTGGGGGTTCAATTTACAATGCTAAATTGGTCTCTTAGTTTATGTCCCTCTAGCTCCATTGGTGCGGCCTGTACACATGATACATAAATACATAGCCAAACACATTAGGTCAGTTGCCACGACAAGAGGTGGCAACCACACAAAATTAATATTTATCTCAATTTTGACATATTTTAAACAGGGTTTAAGCACTACACTTTTTTGAAATTTAAGAAAAACCTTATTTTCACTCACCCTGCTCCTCTGGGAACAAGAATCCTGATAAATCCATTACAATTCTTTCATTACGTAATCAGATATGGATTAAATGTTTTTCTTAATTACCTTCAGCCTCTTTATATCCGTTTCTTTCATAACTTTCAAAATGATGAATGATGGTTACAGTCGATTTGAATATTTTTATCAACTTTTAGAAATAACCTGTACATTAATTGTGCTTAAAAAAATTTGAATAAAAAGAATTTATGTACTGAATTTTTTAGATGAGGAATTATCATTATAATACATAGATTTTTTTTTTTACTATTGTCCTCATCTTAGTTTTTTTTAATATTCACAACGTTTCAGCCATTGTACACTCAGGCCTTCTTCATATGTTTGTCGTATTTGGTAACACTCTAGGAATCTTGAGTCAATCTGTGATGGCAGACTGTTTCACAGTCTATGCCCGGAGGCATCTTGTATTAGACCAGGGGTGGGGAACCTTTTCATGTTTAAAGGCCCTGTATTTTGGTAGTTCTTGCAAACAATCTACCCTCACGGATTGAAGGACTCAAGTTTCTGAGAACATTACCAATTACGACAAACACGTATGTATAATAAAATGAATTTAATCATATCTTCTAATCATGGGCGTCCTCTGTCACTCTTTCATGTGAGGGTGGTGGCAAAAGGATATATTCGGAATATATCTTAGTAGCAACCTTGTTACCAGTGAATAATAATACCATCTTTTTATATGGGTACATTAAGTTGGGGTTACATAACTCAATTGTACTGCACCATTATCCTTTATTGACTATAAGGTTCCAACTTTCAAACCCCCTTGCCCTTGGTGATCAATTGGGTTTAGATTCATTTTAATGTAACTATTACTGTTAAGATCTTACTGAGCCAAATATACGATAAAAAATAGAAATACATTTTTCTGTGAATGTAAATAAGCTTTCTAACACGGTTATATATTGTCTACAGAAATAATTTTTAGTTGATAATTTTCTTGGTCCGCGGGAGGAAAATCCTGAATTTGGAGAAAAAGAAAAGACTCAAAACTTGTTTATAAAAATATGAGGATATATTTTTATTTCATAAGATACATTGAGTCGTGGCGGAGAATGAAGAGTGGGAGAGAGACAATGAGAGCCGACGGACTGTTTTTACCAGGTACATTGGTCTTGTGTTTTCCCAGGCCTGGGTGGTATGTCTCTCTGAGGGCGTCCAGCCACTGTGTCGCTTTTATCGGGCTCGAACGCCCACGCTGATTTTCCAGCTACCACCTGCAAGTTCAGTCGACATTCTGTTTTATGACCCCTGAATCCCCGGTGTGTCTGTTTCTGGTCACCTTGCGGTCGATATCCTGTTTAACTTTCAACACCTGTGGGGGTCAAATCTGAGACCGCCACCTAAATATCCAACACAATCTTTCTTTTATTATTAACACAAAGATTATTACGATTGGGGATGAATTTTCCGTGACCCACGGAATTGATCCAGCCCATGCTCCTACTTATTAACTCATTCCTCCCTTAAAATGCCTCAAGGCATGAAAAAAAAAGTGCTTCTTCCCTGACAACGCCTGGCGGCGTAGTGAAAAAAATGCGCTACTTCCCTGAGCCCATCTAGAGGCGTGATTGTAGCATTTGTTAAATCGGCTCTGATTAGTCATATTAGTGGTCTCTAGGGGATTCTTTAGAATCTCAACCAATCAAAATGAAACATACAAATCCATATGGGGACACCTTTAACCTAGTTCTGTCTTACGCAAATTTAAATCATGACAATGCCAATCAATTGATAATATCTTTTTCAATTAACTTTTTGCTGGTTTTATTTCACCGGACTTAGAAGTGATACATTGGGGATAATAACTGAAAATTTAGTAAATGTACATTTAATATTAGAAGAGATATAGCAATTTATTTACTGCCCATTGTATTTTTTGGGTCAGCAACAGGCTGTTAGATTAGTTTCAGGGAACAAGGTAATTTGTCTCTTAGGGTGGAAAGAGTTAAGGAATGACTTGAAGTGATAATTACAAAATGTATTTTGTTGCTGACAGGGATGGGGGGGGGGATAAAAAAATGATGTATAAATAAAAGAAATTATAGATCATCCTTACTTGGAAGGTAATAAAAGCCATTTTATCTTTTCCTTTTGCAGGACTGATTCGATTTGCTCAAGCTGTAAGGTCCTATGAGAAATACGACCCTGAAATTGCACAATTAAATGAGAAGTTAAGAGCCATAATGATTCCCCCACTTCATCTCCAGCCCCCAGTCAGTGCCCCCCCAGCCGAGGAACCAGCACCAGCCACGTGAAATGAAGGTCTTTTGGCCATCAACCCCTACCCTCGGGGTCCACTGAAGATGAGAAATCTTTGGTTGGCTCATTTAACTTTTAAAGTCATAAACCACTGTTAACCGCTCATAATTGACAGTCGAACTCTTCCGTGAATAGCATAGACAATTAAAGAACTGTTTTGTGTATTGAATAGGGAAAAAAAAATTGGTAAAGATCTACATCCGTTAACCAAGTCGAAAAAAAAAATAGAAACAATTTTTTTTCGCAAGTAATTTTTTGTGCTTTTAATCTGTAAGATCCTAACAATCTTCCTAGAAGGTGTTAAGTTTTACAAGGAGGATACTATTTACAATGTAATTGTACGGTAAAGGGGACTGTTACTTTCAGTCTGTTGTAAGTGAGGCTTCAAAGTATTCGGTTACTTCCCTTGAAGGTTTTAACTAGGTTTCTTTGATATTTTAATGACGATTTTTCTATGCTTTCATTAATGTTTTTTGGTGGCGGCGGTGGTGCTTAATAAAATCACAGAAACATTGTCATTAAAATATCAAAGAAGCCTCACAAAGGAAGTAACTGAATACTTCGAAGCCTCACTTCCATACAACGGACTGAAAGTAATACAGTTACATTGTAAATAGAGCCCACCTCGTAAAACCTTAAAAAACATTTTTTCTAAAAACTAACAACTTCTAGGAAAATTGTTAGGGTCTAACGGAATAAAAGATTAAAAAATTAACAGCGAAAAAAAAATTGTTTCTATTTTTTTGGACTTGGTTGACGGATGTAGATCTTTACCAAAAAATTATCTAAAGTTCAAAGGGAAGTAACATTAATTAGAAGTTATATCCCTTAAATTCAAATTTTTAATATGAATTTAAATGTTAACAGCTTATATGAAAAATTTGTGGATTTGGTAAATTTTACAAGTATGAGAATGTACAGGTTTCATACATAAAGAGTTTTCAAAACATTCTATACTTTTTCCCAAGCACATTAAAAATTCAGGTAAGCAAATCAAAAAGTTGTACGATTGAACAAGAGGAGTTACTGTAAATGTTAATTTTTCAAGTGAAATTAGTTGAAACTTATCTCTTAATATATTTTGTTTAAATGATAACTCATTCTTATACCTTTTCCCAAGCAAATTAAAAAGTAAGGCAAGCAAATTATGAAATACGACAAGCAAATTATCATTTAAACCAAATGTATTAAAAGACAAGTTTCAAGTAATTTCACTTAAAAAATTCATATTTGCAGCGACTAGCAATGACTGTATATATGTAATTACTCATGTTCATCCATTCAGTTGTTTTTTTAATTTGCTTGGGGAAAAGTATAATTTGAGCTTTTCAGGTTTCACTCTTTGATCTGTACGTTTGTTTACTTGCAAAATCTGCAATACACAATGATTTGGTTTTCTTTAAGGAAAAAAAAAATGTTTACAGAATCTTATTTAATAAGTTTTGACAAGTAAAATTTAGTAAAAGGGATGGTTCTACCATTTAAAAAGATTAAAAAACCCAAAAGAAAGAAAAAAACCAAAAAAACTAGCTACGTTTCAAAATATGATATATATAGCTTTATTTTAAAGATCTTGTAGCCAATGTTTTATTTCAGGGCTTCTCAAAGTAGGGGCCGGGACCACACAGGGTTTGCAGAAATATTTGAAAATTTTTTTTTAAATCTCTCTACAAAAATTTACTCCTGGTGCATATAAAATGGCTCAATGCTATTCACTAACTTAAAATAAAAAAAATAAAAATTTGTTTTTAAAAAATAAACATTTTGTCGTAATACACGCTGTAAAACTTTATTGCAATTTAAAAATTTTTTTTTTATTTGTTTCTAAGTTCAGTTACTGTTAGATTAGGACTAAAGACTAACATATAGTCTTAGTACCTCTTGCTTTAATAACAATGAATGAGAGGGTCACGAAAAATGTTGTCTCATCAAAAGGGGTTGAGAATGAAAAATGTTTGAGAAGCCCTGTTCTATTTAACCAGAAAATCATTGTACTTCCATTTTTTTGAGAACAAAAACTTATATTTATTTTATTAAATGCTTCTCGTCCTTGTTCTCCTTGTTCACCATCTTTCATTTAGAAAATTCTTCAATTCATATTCACTTGTCTTGCATGCTGCTACTGCTGCTGTTGTAATATGCAGATATATCATTGCTATTTCTTGTTATTTATATATATATTTATATACCATTCTCTGTTCAATAAAAAAAAATGATCCTCCATTTCTTCTTGTGTTTTGCACCAAATCTGAATGGGTCTACTCAACTTTTTTTACTGCGACGAAAGTTCTATGTACGCCAAAAAGGTTTTCGTTCAGACCAAATTTGAATAGGTCAATAGCGTTCAGAAGAAAGGACGGATAAGGAGAGTGGGCAAAGAAAGAGGAATTTTTTTTATTTTTACGTCACACCACGTCATAATTCTTTTTCTAAAAATAAATTTTCGAAATAAAAAAAATGTGACGTAGGAAAAAGCGTTTGTAATTCAAGAAGCTAAAATATTTTTTTAACATCTCCTATTGTAAGCAGAGAGTTACGACCTATAACTTATGGGGATACACAAATAGATACACACTTCTTGATTACAAATGAAAATGTAGCAAGGCTCGAGAACCAGTTAGTGTCCGTTTTCAGAGAGACTTTTTTTTAATCTCTTAACAGCTTTACATTATTCATTTTTTTAATCAATTGGGAACAAATAGTTTTATTACAGAAACAGATGTTGCCAAATGTTATCAAAAATTGTGTAAACAATGTTGCAGGTTTTGAACAGTTTTTTTTTCTTGTTTTCCCCTCTTACATCTTTACAATTTAGAAACAGAACACAAAGTAATGTATTTTAATACTGTCATTCGGTGTAAGCAACATGACATGATCAAAATGTCATATGATAATCAAGCAGTACCCTCAGTTAATGTCACACCCTTGAGCACATAAAAAAATGTCACATGAGGCAGGAAGTGTTGTTGACAGTGGTATATTCAATAAATGATTTATAATATCAACAATATTATCCTTATTTCTTTCTTATTAGATGAGGCATTGGCAATCATTATTAACTCTTAGATTCATAGACCCTCAACCAATGAAAAGGGAAAGTTAATGTCACACCCTCAAGCATGTAAAAAATGTCAAATGAGGCAGGAAGAGTTGTTGACAGTGGTATATTAAATAATGATTTATAATAACAATATTATTCTTATTAGATGAAGCATTATCAATCATTAACTCTTAACAGCTGTGGAACTCTTCAATGAATAGGATTTAAAAAATGGAACTCTTGTGAATTGAGTTGAAGAAAAATAAAAAATCTACCAAAAAGTTCAAAGGAAGTAACTTTAATCAGAAGTTACTCCCTTGAATTTGCTAGAATGAATTTAAGACTAGTATTTTTTTTCATCTTAAATTATTTTAGTTGTTTTTTTTATCGCAACTTAGACCATCAGTCTACGGCAATGGATGAACAGCACAGATTGGAAAATAATAAACTCTAGGGAATACTCAAACTCTTGTCCCTTTCGCCTCGTGAAGCTGCCTGTATACAGCACTGCTCTAACTGACTGAGCTACTAGAGCTCTTACAGCTGGCAGAAGATACTAGAGACAAGCCTTGATGCCCCAGGGTCAAATTACACTCTTACTTCTATTCCAATTGAAGAGGATTACTGCAACTTTTGTATTGTATATATAATAAATAAAAAATTATAAAAATATATATTTTAGTATAAATGTATTTATTTATTAGACTGAAATAAACTGTTGCGTATTTGTAACATAAGTTTTTGTAGAGATGAAAGACTTGTTTTCGCTCAGTCAGTAAGAGAGCCGCCTACCAATCAATTGGTCGTGATTTCAAATCACAGTAGGGAAATGTTAATTTTATATATCGGTTTGGTTTAACGTGACGGGACAGTGAAGAGTTTACTACCCTAAATTAGGTGAGGATTGTTCTTGTTCTTATGGTGGAGAAACAAAGTCAACTAAAGTCTCGGACTGGAGATTGACAAGACAACAAAAAAACTAATAGTACCACATGACCAACTGTTGATAATATAGTCTACAATTACTGTAGGTCAACCTTACACCATCCATGGGTAAACTGGCCCATGGGCCGCATGCAGCCCTTTTGACTTTCTGAATGGCACGCTTAATTCCATGAGGAAAATAACGTTTTATTAAAATTTCATCTAAGAAAAGGGGAACCTTTTTTGAAGAAATGAGAAAATTCCAGGATAAGTGGACAAATGATTACTTCTTTGTTGAATTAAAAAAAACAGACCAGTGTGTCTAATATGTTCTGAATCCCACTCCGCATTTAAAGAATTTAACGCTAAGCGTCATTACACAACTAAACATTCCAGATATGATAAATTTAAAGGAGATATCAGAAAGCTTAAAATTGAAAAACTAAAGAACATATTGGTAGCCTAAATACGCATTTTTCTAAAAGGCAAACAGCTTGCATGCACCATTTTGCTGAGCTCTATGTTGTTAGCAAAAAAAAGTTCCTAACATTCTAAAAATTATTCTGACGGTGAATTTGTGGCCCGATTTATGATTAGCAAAATCTGATGCGGCCCTCGGCTCGTAAAGGGTTGCCCCCACGCCTGCCTTACACGCTACACCTTTTAGCTTCAATTTAAAAAAGGAATTTCAAAGAAAAACTTGGTACTTCTTAAAGTAGTTAATGTACAAACCATAGCCCAAACACCTCACCTGTTTGATATACAACCAATTCTTAAAGTAGTTAATGTACAAACCATAGCCCAAACACCTCACCTGTTTGATATACAACCAATCCAAAGAAACACAACACTCTTGCTACACCTCTGCAATAAATACCAGCAGCATTGATAAAGCAATAACTGCAATTACTCAACTGTTATGTAGGAAAACATACAATCCTGCATTTTGCTCCAACCTTGGCACAACAAGATCTCCAAAAGGGGGACAATGTGTGGACTGGTTTTAGTTTCTAATTATGTCTTTGTGTTTATATTGCTTGTTAGTTTGTTTGTGAACTGTATCTCTTCACACTTATAAACTTGTATTATATCTGGTAGAAAAAAATTTATTGTTTTAAATTGAAGTTCAACTTATTTAATTTGATGTTCATCTTTTTAAAATTGAAATTAAAAAGGTGTAGTAAGATAAGAATATACTCTAATAATGTTGTGTGCATACAACACTTGCTTGTTGCGAAAATTCACCACGTAAAAACAAGTAGCATACGCATCACCACGGAACAAATCCTTGCAAGGTACCCATTGTGATTGGACACTGCCTCCGTTGTTCGTTGACTATCAAAGTCTCTCTTCCAACTCTTCCTTCACCTCTTAACGCCTAGCTGAGATGGTCTCAACTAACTCGTCCGCTACTGATCAGGTGTGGCTTTTATAACCCATTAGCCAACATCCGGGTGACTGTCTGCTAGCAACTTCGAACATCCGGGCGACAAAGCCATGGCTGTTCCTTTACTGTTGTCGACATTTTCCTCTTCTGGCTTTTCATGCACAGGGCACACGTGGTACAGTCTCTTTGGAAGTCGGGTAAGTGGATTATCATTATCTCCACTACAATAATGAAGTATGATTTTCTCGGTTCATTGTCCGCAACACCTTAACTCTTCCATTCAGGGGTAAAAGTTTTGCTGATAAAAATACCTTCTACCCACCATTTCAAACTATTCACTCTTTCTGGTAAATGAATTCAGTATTGTTTCTAAAAAACTAAAAGGAAAAAAAACCCATCTCAATCCAAATGTGTCCTTGGATTTTTTTCACTGGGATTACCGAGTAGATCATATGAAAAGAAAAAATAGATGAGAATGCACGTCGTATAGCAATGATCAGCAAGCTAAACTAGCTGGCTGTTAGTGGGTTCAATCCTCATTGGATCTCCCATTACTGATGGTCTGATACCAATCTATGCTAAGTTAACAAATCATATCAGTGTGATTTTCGCTGTCTGTAACACTGGACTCATACATTCAGGGGTAAAATTTTGCTGATAAAAATAACTCCTACCTACCATTTGAAATTATGGACTCTTTAACTGAAACAAATTCACTATTTTTTTTTTTTTTTAAATTTAATAGAAATGCAAATATATCTGAATTTTTTTTTTTCAGTTGTTTATTATAAAGATTTGTGGAAAAAATGAAACTAAGTAGGCAAAGAGTTAAAACTCCTACTCAATCATTTGTTTCCTTGTCAACACTTGGAATTAAGAAAGACAGTGGTTCCCAACCTTTTTGAGTCATTCCCCCTTTTGTCAATAAGATAACTAGTATTCCCCCCTTCCATTTATTAAGATGCAACAAAGAATAATTTCAAATAACAACTTTATTTTACATATAATTAAAACAGCTTCATACTAAGAATTAGTTTAATTTTATAATTGTACAGCTGCTGCTGTGTATTTGTTACTCAAAGAAAGCAAGCGAAAATAATTAGAACACATCATTTGAAATTTAAATTTATTACAAAAAAATAAAAATTCTGCTATCGTAACTGATATACACATCAATGTGATCTCTGTTCTTGATTTTTGCTATTAGTTCTTCGATTCGTGGGTTTATTAATGAGAGAGCACATCTTAAATCATTCTCAACTTGGAGCTTATTTCAAGCCTTCGACTTGATAGATAAAATTGCAGAAAACCCTATTTCTAGACTGGACTTGTATTTTTACCTAATAGCCTTGGACTACCCTGGGAACCACGGGTCACAGAGATGAAATATTAATTCAAAACACATACAAAACATCAATATCAACAACAAAAATTCACTTGTATTTTTTTTTATTTACAATTTACATCAATTAGCTGGCATGTAGTTTGGGTCGAGGTAATTGTAATCGCCCGTAGAGAATTTTGTATAATCATTGTCCACAAAGCCTTGCGGGTTGACTGGCTGAAATCTGTGACTAGTGTTGTGGATCGAATTTTCAAAGTTGCTAAAAAAAAAAAAAAAAATTTTTTTTAATTAAAAAAAGCCTGACAGTCAGACCATAGATGTACTAGTTCTTTTGTGTGAAGATCTAGCAAGAGCAGTGTTGCCAAATTTATTTTCAAGTTTACAACTAAAATTGTGTCAAAACAAAATCTTGAAACATCTAGATTCTCCAGATATATATCTAAAATCTAGGAAATATATTACATATTAATAAATTAAATGTGATTTTAATCTTCAACATTTACTTTATTAAAATATTACTTATTTTATTACTATAAATTAAATAAAAATATTACTTAATTTATCAAAAATATTACTTATTTTATGGATGAAGTATGTAACAAACACCCCCAAATTAACAGAATTGAAATGGACACATAGTTGGGTAGTTGTCCTATGGGGACAATTGTCCTGATACAAAACAGAAAGTGCCTTAAAGGCTGCTTACCTGTCAATGCAATTATTGCAGAGATCGACGGCAATTCCATTTTCATCCTGACAATCTATGCACCGCCATCTAGTGTTCATGATTGGAGAACAATCACAATTGTCACACTGAAAAGAAAAGTGTTAAATAATCATCAATAAGAGCATTTACATCAAACAGAAGTCAGTTGGGATCAAGTTCACATCTGGCACCCTAAAAATTGACAAATTAAAAAGGGACACATGTTGCCTCAACACCGGTTGTTGTCACTGAAATGTCAGCGGCCTTACCAAGATAAACAAATATGATGTATTTTTAGGGAAGATCACAGCTTTAACTTTGCATGGACATTTTTTGACAAGTTTAAAATTAAAAGAGTGAGATCGAAATTAATAATTTCAAAGTTTTTAAAAACTTTTCTTCATCCTGTCGAGAAAAATTATGAGGAAAAAATCACAAATGTTGTTTAAATGTTTAAAACTTAAAGCTGTTTATAACAATAAATCTATAACACTCAATGTAAATCTATAACAATAAATGTAAATCTATAACAATAAATGTAAATTGTTCCAATTTTTATATACTTTGCTTAATGTTATCAGCCAGTTATTATTATCCAAAAGACTGTCACAAAGTGATCACAATGAGCTGCTTCCTCTGTATTTTTTTTTACACACACACAAAATATTTACTTTAAAGCTAGCTCCAGATGAAGATGAGTTCAGCTGATTCATTTTCATTTTCTTTAGTTTCATCAATTCTTCATATTCCTCTGTGTCTCTTAATTCTGGTGGAATACTTTCTTCATCCTGTCAAAAGAGATTAAAAAACACAATGTCAAGTCTTAGGTTTCATTTAAAGCCTTACATTTTAACTTGATTAACTCTCAAATTCATATAAGAAAAATTGAAGAGTTCCACAGTCAACTATAAGTGGTTTTAAGCAGTTCATGAATTTGAGAGTTAAAAACTACTGTTGGATTTTTTCTATTAGATTTTGGAATAATTGTGAATAAAATAAATAAAATCCCAGATTCAGCCTTTAATCCCAAACAAAATTTTGAATCCCAAAAGCTTCAAAATAATCGATTGAAAAATCTTGAAAGGCAATCCCGGATCCAATTACCCTCCTATTTACACATAGCTTGGGGGAGAAGTGGATTCATGCCTTTTGCAGGGGCATTAGTGCAATGTGAACGTTTAGCCACCATTGACTGAAACTTGAAAGTTTACTGATTCCGTCTACCATCCCGGTAACTGCTATGCACCTCCATGATGGTCTTTAGATAAAGTTAATTCCTTTAATATAATGTCGGTCGGTTTTTGATTGATTGATTGATTTGTTTAGCGCCATATCAACCCTTGATGGGTCATTTAATGCTGAAATCAGTTTAAAATTCCAAAAATAGAGTCTTGCGACTTTAGTGAAAGTTTTTTTTTTAAATTAGAGTCTTGCGACTTTGGTGAACAGTTATTTTTTGTTTTAATTAGTATTGCGACTTTGGTGAAAGGATATTTTTTTTAACTAGAGTCTTGCCACTTTGGTGAAAAAACAGGTGGCCCCTGTTTGGGGGGGGGATCTTACCCCTCTGCAGGGGGATGCAGTGGTCATATTCTAGGCCCCAGTCAACAAAGCCGTTTGCAACATTGGTGAAAGGTTTTGTTTTTTTTTAAATAGTCTTGCAACTTTGGTGAAATGTTTTTTGTTTTTTTTTTAAAATAGAGACTTTGTCAGTTGAGGAAAAATATCTTATGGAGTAATTTTCTCCAAAGAATTTTGACATGAAGGGTAGAAAAATTGAGAAATTCTTTTTTTAAAAATTTGTATTATGAATTTGTGGAAATTCGAGAAATATTTTAAAAAGTTCCAAGACAAGAAAAAATTAATTTGGGGGAAGAGGTGTTGACAGGCAGTTTTTGCTTGGTTTCAGTTTCAAGGGAAAATGGCCTTTAACCTGTTCCTAGATGGGATTGATGAGTGATGTCCAAATGACATTTAGTCAGCTCAGACAAGGAAAAAAAGATTGTCAAAGAATTGGTTTTGTAAAAATCTTTAGACATTAGATGATTTGGGATATTTTCAAATTTTCCAAAAGTTTCAGTTAATTTGATTGGCCGTTAAAATTGGCTTGGACAAACACCCTGCTCCTAATTAGTAGTAGTTAGAGACATTTCGGCCAATCTGAATGAGTGGTAGCGAATGAATGGGTGGACCAAAAGGTTTTTTTTTTTTTATTCAAATCGTTGATAAATGCTCCTAGATTTTGGAAGAATTTTGGTGTTGAATATTGCCTCTGGATACTCACTGCTAGGTACAGTTTCAGCCAAAAGTTTCTACCCCCTCTTTCTAACTTAGAATCTGCTAAGATCAACTGACAGACCAAAAAGAAACTCAATATATCGTTGAACTTTTGTTTTTGTTGTTGCTGAGATGGAAAACCAACTCAACAATTGTATCTTCACCAATAAATGGCTTGTTTTAGATTTTAAACAGGCATCTAGTCTTCCTATTGATTTCATTGTGACCCGTGTCCAGTCACCAGCTGCTTTGAGCCAGCACTAAAGGATTTCATCAGACCAGGCCAATCACCTCATGGGGAAGACGATCGATTATCGGGAACAGAGTTACAATTCCTCTCTCCTACTCATGGGCGGATTAGCCTATATACAAACTATGCCACGGCATAGGGACAAAGACATTGAGATGGCCCACAAATAAATAGCAATATAGAACTTTATCACTATTCCCTTGAGAAAAAGTTCAATCATAAATAAAATAATTACTTAATACATTTAGCATTTGAATACAAATATTATTTTATAGGTAAAATGCTTTAGTTTTGATGTCAATTGAAAATGATGTCACTGCCTCAATTATATTTGAAACCATTATTGAATGGTTTTCTGACAAAAATCTTTATTTTAAATATTTGTACATATCTTATC
>VCCN01004221.1:265056-277130 GCA_006491835.1 Architeuthis dux | reverse complement strand
CAATACAGTTTTATTAGCCATGAGAGATAGGCTGTGCTATCTTAAAACAATTTTAAGCTTACATTTGCACAATCATTCACTAGCACATCCGTTTTACTGGAAAAATTTTTTGCCCACACTGACTAAAACCCCAGAATTTTAAAATTACCATAACCTTTTTTAGGGACATCCTAGGACAAACTGCATTGAAGTACTATTGTAGTGCTGAGTATTCTGTATCCAATGGTGCAAACCCTAGGGTTCTAGCTTAATTAAGATCAGAGTTTAAACATAGGGTATTCACCAAAATGTCGAAATTTGAGGGGGGTCATAGCCCCTCCGCTAATTGTAATTTTGAAAAACAGATTTCATTTTTGGAGATTTGAGCAAAAACTCACTTGGCATGCCAAGTCTCATTAAAATCTGAGCGGATGTGGTTACAAGTCCTTTATGATTTGTCAGAGAATGCACCAACTGCTAGAAATTAGAGGGAACATTGATTTGAACTTACCATTTGTACTGCTGATGGTACAACCATCCAGAATGGTTCTCTTCTTACGTGTCATATGCTTAGGAGCATAGTATGAGGTGATATCTTTGCGGGATGTATATGCTTCCCAGTTGATAGAAGGCAAATTGGCCACAACTTGCTGCCTCGGAAAATTTATGCCTTTGCCCTGTTGCAACTTTTCAACGAAGACCAGAGGATTTTCCAAGGCCTCTTTCTGCCACAGATAAAGTAGATCGATGTCCTTGATGGCACGGATACGCTGAGCCTCAAGTAAACAGAGGGTCTTCAAGAGGTTGTGGTAGTCGGGGTTGCACTTGAGGGCAGCGTGGTCAGATTCAAAATAATAGGGTTTATCCGTGGGGTCAGGCTCGTGTGGAATTGTCCCATCCTTATCTCCTGCCTCTCCTTCATTTTCCATTTCGTTGTCGTTGTTCTTGTTGGAGACGGCGGCCATTTATTTAGGAAGATTGCAAGGTTTTATTGACTGGTAACCAACTCTTCTTCTTCAATAAGTTCTGTTTAAAACAAAAAGAGAAAGAAAGAACTTTAAAGTTTTGCTTTAACATAATTAATTCTAGACTTCAGTACCAGACCATTTATCTGCCTTCCAGAAAACCAGATATTTTCGAATCTGGCAGGCTTTGGACACTCTTCGTTTTAATCTTTGTTGGGTGATTCAGTTGTCTTCAGATGAAGATTAGTGGATTAATATTGATTAAACAGACTGTTTTTTAAGTGGATTAATTTGTAAATGTTATAAACAGTTTCATTCTTTACTTTACTTTTCATTGTATATTTTATATTCTAGATTTTAAGAATTTTAAGTGGATTCATAAAGATCAAACAGACCCTGCTTTAGAAGTGTATCTGTTGAATACAATTTTGTTCTTTACTTTTCATTGTTTGTTTTATATTTTAAGTATATATTCAGCTTGGGTCACCTCCGGTGCCAAACTTGCAAACTACAGTAATATTTTCTTTTATCTTAAATTTTTTCTTACTCAGACCGCCAGTCTACAGCAGGGAGTAAACAACACAGATCAGAAACAAAGAATAAGCTCTAGGCGAGACCTGAACCCACAATCAACGGGAAACTGCCTACATACGGCACTGCTCTACCTTATGTCTAGCAGAAGATCAAATCCATATCTGTCAAGTCTCACACATTTTGATACGTTCTCAGTCTCACGCATTAATGGAAAATTCTCACACATTTTATAAAAAGTGTAAAATTCTCACGCATTTTATGAAAGGTGAGAAATTTTATGAAAAGTGAATTTTTATAAACATGTGAACCTTAGTGATTAACAAGTGTTGGTTGTTTATTTGTATGTAGTCAGTATATTTGTACAGAACTTAGGAACTCAAATTATTTTGACAGATCACATACAGAACTTTTGAAACATGTTTTAAGTTGGGGGGGTGCTCCCTTTTCCGGACGAGTACGATTCTCACTCATTTTCAACATTGAAACTTGACAGGTATGCAAATCTAACTTTTAAACTCATCCTTCCCCGATTGCTCAGCACCATATTTGTTATTGTTTTTATGTACACTAGTTGTAGTAGTAAAAATAAATCAGGTTAATATCAAGCTTTGCTTTGTTTGGCACAAGACAAGCTGCTTTAGAGTATCTGGTGTTCCTAGTGTGGTCACCCATAAGTACATGGATCAGGTTTAGTGTTACTTAACTTCAGTTATCAGATGAGAACTAGTGCTTTTAATGTGACCTGACCATAAAGACTATGTTGTTTTTTGTGTATATCTACACGCTACAAGTTTATAACGTCAAGTATATACAAGCTCCATCGAGTCAGCATTAATGCTAACTTCAAAACAAATAAAACCTGTTTAAACCCAAAAGATAAATATACTATACTTACCAACACGTGTAAATATTATCACATTTTATTTTAGCGTGAAAAACAAAAAAGGGATACAAATTGATTGTATACAAGCACACATCATAACAATCATATTTACTACACAATATCTAGGGCCTTAAACTTTGCAGTGATGAAATAAACATCATAATTCTTCTTAAAATCTTACATTTTATTTTAGTGTGAAAAAAATAGGTATACAAATTGTATATACAAGCACACATCATAACAATCATATTTACACAATATCTAGGGCCTTAAACCTTTGCGGTGGTGTAATAATAAACATCATAATTCTTCTTAAAATCATGTACATCTGTTGATAGCACTATATATTCGTCGGGTAATTTATTGCAAAGTCCCACCACTCTATTGCGAAAAAAGGATTTTCTGATATTCAATCTACTTCTATTTGAATTTGCTTCTACCGTGTGTAGGAAAATCTTAATTGTAATTTTTAGACAAAATATTAAAACAAGAAAATAGACAGATTGTTGGTTCTCAAACTGTGTGCCGCAACTATCTCTCACGTGTGCCGCATAATTCTTTTCCAAATACGCAAACATGGCATTTTGAGCCTTGAACGGGTATTATGTCTGTCCCACTTCCGCCAATCTAGTGATTTTATGACTAGATTTTGTAAGATCTCAACCTTTTTAACGACAGATGAAATGAAAAGTGGGAAAAAAGGGGCGACCAGTACTGAAAGTTTCGTTCATTCATTCAGTACTGAAACGTGTTCGTCTAATTCATTTCATTTTTACAGTCGAGTTGGTGTGCCACATATTCCAAATATATTTCTTAGTGTGCCGTCATACAATAAAGGTTGAGAAACACTGTTTTAAACAACAAAAACACAATCAAAACAATAAAAACTGCAATATTGATGTCAGAGAAAACCATACACAAACACACACACACTACAGCCACTTACTTCAACACAAATGAAATCTGTTTAAATCAAGAAAATAAATATACTTACATTCAAGCGTAAATATTATCACAGTAAATTTTTTAATTGTACTTTTTAGACAAAATATTATAAAAACAAGAAAAAAATAGTCAAACTGATGCAGTTTCAACTCCTAAACACATGTCATTGAGTTAAGATCAGGGCGCAGCCATCTTTAAATGCCCGTATGTAGGCGTGGTTTATTTTATTATTTAATTTTTATTAGATGAAGTAAATTAATTATTGACTACTTTTTAGCTTCATCTTAATTTTAAGTTGTGATAAAAAAACAACAACTAAAACATTGAGATGAAAGTAAAAAAGAGTCAATACTCAATATTTATAGTAGGCGTCAGGGTTGCCATTTTAGCCATTTTATGGCCAGATTTGACAAATCTGTCCTTTTTGAAAAGCATTTGGCATGAACTTTTTGGTTTGGCCATATTTACATTTTGGGCCATTTTTAATGAAAAAATGAAATGAAACCATGTCTAAAACTGCATTTCTGCTTAATTATTTGTTCATACATCAAGGATTTGAAGGGGTCGATGCTCTAAAAAGTTTTGGGACCCCTACTTTGACACTTTGAAATATAGGATTGCAAGTTGACTTTTTGTTGCGGTAGAATATTTAATAAACTCTTATTTTTGGTGTGTACTGCAGTATTGCATGTTTTATAAACAATTTTGGCATTTGGCTATTTTTTGGCCAATTTCTGCGTGTTTTGTCCATAAACGTCCCCAACCATCTTTGGGGGGAGGGGGCATTATTTTCATTTACTTGGAACATTTTATTTTAAAAAGTACAAAACAAAATCTGCCATTCGTACGGAACAAAAAAGTTGACTTTCTTGTTATGTAATATTTTTTAATAAATTCTTATTTCTCGCGTGTACTGCAATATTGCAATGTTTTATAAACAATTTGGCAATTTTTGGCCAGAAATGTCTCCAACTATCTGGCAACACTGGTAGGCGTGGCTTGTTTATTACGGAGAAATAGACATGGCGTCGGCTTGGCCTGTTGTTGAGGAGTCGGACTATAACGACTCTTCAACCGTCTCGGTTAGTCTTGACAGTCTTATAAATAGCCAACAAACGAATTTGAACCCTGGACAATGTCCTTCGCAACAGTATACTAGTAGTCAACTGATCGGGGACGAGCCTTTAGAAGGTGGAAGCCCTTCTTTAACGGGTAGGTCACAACTGTTTTCTCCTTACCTGACCTTGTATCTTCAAATCGCAATTCTCCCATCCTTCAAGCAATTCGCGCCGAAAAAAAAAAGGAAAGAAGAATGATTTGTTTTGTTTCATTCCCCTTCTTCTTCTTTCAAGCGATCGCATTATTCTAATTTTTCCTCCGCCCCAAATCAACTAATTATTCATAAACTAAACAGTGAAAACACCCATTGCAATATTTCACTCACTTGTACTACACAATATATTTTAAAACAACAACTTTTTTTTTCAGTGCTAAATATTAACAGCTTTTTATTTTATCACCTTTTAAAAGTATATTTTAAACCAACCATCATTATTAAAATTAAGATGAGTTCTTAAACTGTAAGTTAAGGGAAAAAACAATCGAAAAATAAAGAAAACTTTAGTTTTTAAACATCGAGTGTGCGAGGGTGTGAAACTTCACAATCAGGACCACCTTCCTTACATTGTACCCCAACTGAAACTTGAAAAGTTTTAAGGCCTCGATTATACTTTATCTTTAGTGTTTGTTTGTTTTTAATTAAAAGTTACATTTAACACACTAGTCCAATATTATAACAAAAAATACCTACTTAATTGCTAATAATACACTTTAAAAAAAGTATTTTGACATCATTAACGGTCGTTTCAAAGGACAAAAACGAATGTCACCTTGCACAGTGCACTTCGTATGAATTGCAAGTTGCACTTCATTATGAGATGCTAGTGGTGGAAAAAGTAAACTTGCAGCAGCCAAGTGGTCACGTGACCAAAACACTTGCTTCTTCACATTATTTTTTGCAATCTTTCATTTTATCTCGGTGAAATGGGAGACCACTCCGTTTTCTTTTAGTGAAACAGTCGCCCATGAATAATTACGGATGGAAAGAAAGAAAGCATACAATGGGTTACAGAATCATGCTGTTGTAAATCATAATATTATCTTCGTTGATTCAAATGACGATACCACTCTGCATACGAACATCATTGCAGGCAAGGCAAACTGACCCAACGTTAAAACTAAGTACCATGACAAAAATACATTTATTGTTAAATTGTTTACAGCAGATAGTGTCTAATCCAATAAATGAAATTCATAAATAAAATGTCAGCAATCCTGACGTTTCCTGTTTCCAAATGACCGCTGCACTAGCTGCTGCTGATGATGCAATCGGGCGAGTCGTCCACTGCTGTTGATGGTGAATTTAAAGTCAAAGAAGCAATTTCAACATTTTTCCCATTTTCTGAAGTGAAAATGGCTGAAGGATGTGTATCTAAACACTAACCCTAACCCTAACCCTAAACCCTAAACCCTACTCCTAAAAATAGCAACCCTAACACTACCCCTAACTTATCCTTTGTTCATTTGCATTTATCAAGCTTTTGCCTGAATGAAAAGAAACACTAGTCTCTTGAACCACATGAAATTGCCAGATATCAGTAGACCACTTAAAAATGAAAAAAATAATGCCATTCTGAGGAATCTTCTCGTCTCTTTCTGTGACTTTTAAATTCCCGTCAGCAGCAGCGGATGACTCTGTCAATTCCGCTATCAGCAACAGCTGAAACGGCAGCCATTTGGAAACAGGGAAGGTAATAATAGCCAAATTGTCAGCAAAAACTCAACGAAAACCATACTCTTGTAGATATTTTTTTCATAAGCCATTCGACATGCGACGCATGTCACAGTATTTAGTTTTAATGCTGGACCAGTTGCCTTCAGTGGTATTCATATGCAGAGTGGCGGCCCTGCTGGTTGGGGAATGTTTTGAGGCTCCTCGCAACAAGACCTGCAGATTATGCTGTTAAATGGATGTCAAAAGACCAGAGAAAGAGAGGGCAGCCCAAGATGAACTGGCAACACAGTGGAGAGGGACCTCTGACTGGTCAACAGAAGGTGTAATGACACCAACAGACTAGTTGAGGACCTAAGGTACTGGCAACACGGGCAGTCGCCCAGAGCGCCAAGTGCTACAGGCCGCCTGTCATGTATCGGAGACTAGGAAAATGGAAAAATAAAAACAGTCAAAATAAGAAAATTACCTGAAGGCAAGGTCGCAAAGGAATTTCCGGGCCACACTTGCCTTCTGTTTTGCAGTATGTGTAGCCATTTTAGCCACCCTGCTTCTCTCTCCCTATCTCTGCCCTCTTTGTGATCTTTGCTCTAAATTGTAGCAGCCAATCAGCATACTGATTTCAGTGGTTCTCAAACTTTATTTTATAATGGCAGTTGCCCGGGGTGCCAAGTGCTAGGGGCTGCCTGTCATGTGTCTGAGACTGTAGGAAAATGGGAAATGAGTCAAAATAAGAAAATTCCCTGATGCTTCGGAGGGAAGATGAGGTTGCAAAGGAATTTCTTGGCCACACTTCTGTTTTGCAGTATGTATAGCCAGTTTAGCCACCCTGCTTCTCTCTCTCTCTCTCTGTGCTCTATTTGTGATCTTTGTTCTGAATTGTTCTCAAACTTTATTTTATAATGGCACACTGTAAAAATGGAATGAATTAGGCAAAAACATTTCAAGTGTTTCTGCAACTCACAATTGTCTGACCCTCTTTATGTGACCCCTATTTTGAGAAGCCCTGCTTTAAAGGGCGTCAAAGTTCATTGTGCCTGGGGCACCAGGACCCCTAGGGCCAGTCCTGCTGAGGACCATACATGGTAGAACGCCTTGACTGCCTAATGTGTTGTGCAATGTGGGAGCAACTGTGTCTGAGTTTCCATTAAACCCAGTTAAATGTGACCCCTATTTTGAGAAGCCCTGCTTTAAAGGGCGTCGAAGTTCAATGTGGGAGCAACCGTGTCTGAGTTTCCATTAAACCCAGTTGTCATTTCACTGTTCTTCTACACATTCCCTTGCAGATCATTTAAAAATGTATACATGAATTGTCTTTAATATTTTCTCTGATTGGGGGCCTGGGGGCTTGGCTCCTTTGGGGATCCCTCTGACAATTAGTGCTAAGTAAAGTAAAGAATGAAACTGTTTATAACAATTACAAATTAATCCACTTACAAAACAGTCTGTTTAATCAATATGAATCCACTAATCTTCATCTGAAGACACCTGAATCACCCAACAAAGATTAAAACGAAGAGTGTCCAAAGCCTGCCAGATTCAAAAACAACCTCAAATGCTCAATGCTCAATGCACATCTGAGTTACATGAACAATGCTTTAATAAAGCTTTTGGTGGCCTGGGGAATTTTTTCAGGTAGCCTTCCTCTGCCCATCCTGAGCTATGCTACTGTGTCTGATATTCTAACCCAGGGACCAACAACCATTTTGCCTCCGAGGGTGTTCCCCTGTTCTAACCCTCAGGCAGGGCCATTTTACAAATATTTTAGGTCCTTGGGCAAAGTAATCTACTGGGCTTGCCCCCAACACTCAAAGGCTCCTAAAATTGCGGAGCTCCTTGGCAGCTTCCCAGTGTGCCTATGTGAAAAGACAGCCCTGCCCGCCCAGGGAGTCATACAAGCTGTCTGTTTCTTGGATGTCTTTGTCACCTTTAAGATAACACTGTGAAATGTTTTTTTTTTACTTTTAATCTATTCCTGGGTAATAAGTCTTATTTTCTAATTGATTATATGTAAAAAGTATAGAAAATATCAATTATTCCCTTCAAACTTTGCTTTTGTGACCAGGACAGTAATAATTTGAAATCTACTTATTTTCAATTGTACAATGGGCATATTTGCACATTTTTAGTCACATTGAGTAAGAAAAACAATTACATATGAATATCACTGTCCTGGCCACAAAAGCAAAGTTTGAAGGGAATAATAGCCATTTTCTTTACTTACTTGCATATAAGCAATCAGAAAATAACACTCACTACTCAGGGGGAAAAAAATTGTGTTGCACAGTGTAATTTAAACCAAGATAATTTTCTGTTATTTTTTTCATGCCATAAGACTTTTTTTGTTTGTTTTCCCAGATGTTTTCCAATCTTCAATAGATGTTTCCCAGCAGATGGGATACAGCCCTAATCTAAAACAAGTTCCACAATCCCAAGAGCAGTTACACCAGCCAAAAGTTGAAGATGAGGTATGTGGATATTAATCAACCGTTTAGCAGAACAGAGAAATTCAAAAATAAAACCGGTCTGGTTAGTCACTCAATAGAAACCAACATGTAACCAACGTCTTTTGGCAGCATGCCGTGTTGGGGTGATCAATTAAAAAATTGGAAAAAAGGGTGCTCAATGAATAAGTTACTTCTCTCGCATTTTGTTTGGTGGTGATCTCTAAAAAAAGTCTGAATTTTCAAAAAACAAGCGTAAATTGACCCCCTTCACTAAAAACCTATTTTGGGGGTATATTTAAAAAAACAAAACATCAGTTTTTCTAGACATAAGGAGTAAATGTTTAATTTTTCATCCCTCTAGCTCCATTGGTTGTGACCTGTACACGCAACATATACATAGATAGCCAGTCAGCCCCACTTAAAAACTGAAGACACCTATGTTGATGTTGACTGTGTTTTTATATTATATTATATTACAAAACATGAAAACGGGAATTCTCCTAATATTGAGATTCTTATTTTCTTAGTATCTTTTTGTCCTGGGCCCCTGAGTCTTCCTCCCCTACTTTCTGCCTCATCTCCCCATAGCGTGTCTGCACACACTCATCTCCTGACCCGAACTGACCAACGGAAAGTCAAATTCTTTGTCTTAAATTCAAAACGGTTGTCTTGAAATAACCAATCAGGGAGGGAGCCCACAGATTTGCAACTACAGTGCTAACATTCTGTAATAGAAATGCTGGCAGCAAAAGAAGTCGGCTCCAGTGAGCCAGTACAAGTGGCCAATCAGGAGCAGTGGTTGCTTCTCCTCTAGGCCAATCGGTACTCAGTTTGAGTTAACCAATTTAGCATAGGCAGCAGGAACTGCCATAAATGCTGGGCACTTTTGGTTCATGTGAATACCCGAAAGGTGAACAGTGTGGCACTGACAGAAGTGAGTCTCGTGGAGACATTTACAATTGACAGCAAGATCGTAGTTGAGAAAAGAAGAAGGAAAAGTAAATACTTATACATTCGGGAGACTTTTATTCGCGTCGATTGTTGTTTTTGTGTTGGGCGAAGGCGAATCCACAATTGGGAGAACTGACTGAAAATGTTACAAGACTTAAAGAAGAGTTAAAAAGGAACACATTCCTACTCTTTCTCTTCCCTTGCTGATCAGCCTCATAGGGAACTCTTTGGTGGGTGTGTAGACAGAGTGCTTGATTTGCCTGAAATCTTTACACAGATAAAAACACAAGTACTAATTGTAATGTTCTTATTGTGGTTAGTGCCTCTGTTTGCATTGTTAGTCTTTCTGTTCTAGCTGTGTGAGATTATAATGCATTTGATTCGTAACCATGTTTAAGCGTATTAAGAAAAGAAGACGGAACAATATAACTTGTGTGACAGGGCTGTTTGCCTGGTAAGAACTGAGCCTTTCCTGTTCCCACTTCAATTAACAAACAGAATGGGGACTGCTGGGAGCTTGCTTTTGCATGTTTATTGATTTAATATATACATTACTTATTGAATTAACATACATATATAAACATTACAGTAATTTCCAATAAAATATCTGTTATGAATTGACACAGTACAAATCACACAAGATGCAACTAAAAGAAATATCTGCCTTTCTTAGCAACAAAAATATCTATTACTTGGACAACATTTTCACCAACAGACATGTTGGCATACTTTCGTTCAATATTTAGTAATGTCACACTGTTTAGTTGAGTTTGCCCCATTGTACTCCTCAGATATGTCTTCATTCATCTGAGGCCGCTGAAGGAGCGCTCTGCAGAACACGATGTAGCAGGAATAGTTGCCAGGATACTAGTGATTTTGTTGAAGACTGGCAGTACGCCATGAAGATCGTTCTTGTAAAGAGTTTCAACAACACCAGCTGAACCTGTTAACCTGATGGAGGTATATGGTCAGCCTTAAATTCTCTTACACACACACACACATACACTAAACCCACTTCAAAACACTTACTAAAAACATGCTCCGGGGTCCCATTAGTACACGCAGAACATTTCATGGGGATATGTTGTGTGGTTCCTGTGTTATGTTGTCATATAGAGACAGACATTTGGTGAATTATAGTAGTATATATGATCTAATGTGTTTTTAAAAAATCACCTCATTTCAGATTCGATGCTCTACACTTGAGGGTGAAAGTGTCAATAAAGAATCTATTCAAGAAAGGAAAAGTCTTCGCAAACGATTCAAGAAAAGATCCTACTCTCCTGAATCTGGTGCCAATCTAGCAAGTAAGCCTGTATCATCCACTAGCAAGAAAACTCGTCGGAAAAAAAAGTATCCCCGGACAACGGCCTTTGTTAATCCAGACCGTCCATATGACACTCTACCAAATGGTGAGACTTGGCAACATTTGTTTTTTTTCAATTTACAAATGTTTAACTCTTAAATTCATAAACTGTTCTGTGAATTAAATGAAAAAAAAATTCACCAAATGGTCAAAGGGAGATCATTTTAATCAGAAGTTCCATCAAATTGTGTTATGTAATATTTATCAACAAAAAGATGATTAATTACTCCAACAATTTTGTTAGACTGTAATGATGAGGTGATTGCCAGTTATAATAAGTGGTAGTTGTTATATTAATATGAAAAATATCTGACTTAGTTTGGAACAGGGTTGCCGTTATGTCCGATTTCGGACATTGTGTCTGTTTTTCGCCCTGTATGTCTGATTAAAAATGTTAAGAATTGGACATCCAAAATAGTCCAATTTAAGGCCTCACTAAGCATTGCCAACTTTGATATTTTTTTGTTTTTAGATATATCGGATATCAGTTCTAGCCACTTTTAGCTATTTATTTTCATTATTGTGATAATAATCTAGTTAACTTTAGCCACTATTAGCTATTTTTAGCCATCAAATTTTTTCTGTCCATTTTTGACCGATTTGGAGCATGGTTGGCCGAGTTTGTCCATTTTGGAACACTCGTGTCAAAATTTTGAGAAAACTTATCTGACAACCCTAGTTTGGAACACAAAGTTTACAATATAAATAAATGATCACATAGTAAGCTGATAGCCGTAGTAGTAGCAGTATTATTAAGGATCTGCATAAGCTAAGCGTGCTGCTATGAGAAATATAGATTAGAAATGAATGACCTGCACGGAGCCCTGACCGTATGCCCGTGACTTCCTCCTGTGGGGGTGAATGAAGGAGGAGGTATACCGCACCAAACCAAAAACTCTGCATTCAACATGTTATGGCCAACATACCGTCAGACTTCCTGCAAAGGTCTATTGTGGCCATAGTGAAATGCTTACAGAAATTGGTGCCTACATTGAATTTTAACACAGCAACCATTGTATGGTCCAAAGTAAAGCTAGCTTGATTACAATTGACCAATAAATAATAAAGTTATTACCAATTTCCAATAGGGAGTTTCTTTTCACCAATCCTGTTTATGTAATATGCTATTAGTTACATGCATATTAACCACTTATTTCTTTGTAGATGACATTTCTTGTAAGTTTCCTCACTCCCTCTTCCGCTTCCTCATTCT
>VCCN01004221.1:242290-261645 GCA_006491835.1 Architeuthis dux | reverse complement strand
CTATCAACCCCATTGTCACTAAGATTTGAAAGAAATTCTTGGATCTACCCCAAGATTTAATCAATTGTTCCTTCGCCCATGGTCAACCTTTCCACAAAATTTCATTGAAATCCATCGAAAACTTTTGGAGATATTGTGTGGACAGACAGATGGAAAGACAGACAGAAAGACACAGGGTAATACATCTGTTGTATATTTAGGCAGCCATGGGCGGGGGTCACAAATGTTTAAATTTATAAACAGGATATCAGCCAAGACCCAGGGACCGGAAGACACACCAGGTGCGGAAAAATCATAAACACAATATTGACTAAAACCCTGAGCTGCAGAGAGCGGGCTGGAAAATCATCCTGGGCGTTTGAACCTGATAAAAGCCACACAGAATGCCTTTGGAGAGCAGAGAGATCCCTTATGCTTGGGACGAAGACAGGATCAATTTTCCTGTTGTCAAACGACCCATATGCCATGCGGTCTAAGAAAAGTCTGTCGGCTCTCATTATCTCTCTCCCCCTCTTCATTCTCCACCACTGAACAATGTGTCTGATGGAATAAAAATATATCCTCATATTTTTATAAAACAAGTCTCCAGTCTATCCTTTTCTCTAAGTTCAGGATTTTCCACCTGCGGACCAAGAGGGCTATACAACACATCTACCTGTCCACCTTCATTGTCAGAGATAATATATATGTGAAAAATAAAAGGAAATTTCAAACATCAAAAACAAGAAAGTAATATGTGATCTGGCATTTTTCACTTACATTTGAGTCAGCTTTTTAGCACTAGAATTGACAAAAGAGTAAAGAAAAAAATTGATCAAAGAAATTTACAACAGAACCAATATATAAAATTTGTTTATAAAAAATAAGACAGAAGACATCTTACTTAATCATGATTATTTGGGGTTTTTTTTGTTCTGGACCCCCTGGATCTGTGCCTACCCTTTCTACTCCCCCATACTCCCAAAAGAAGTCGTTCTCTTTCCAATGTGTTCTTTTTTATTTTCCATGCTTACCTGTTGTATTAGATGGATAGTGATTGGTTTTTCAATATTGATTTTATTAAAATATTCAAGTTTTTTTAGGAAAAATTGTAAAGAAAATACTCTAATTGGAAAGAAAGATGATGAAAACATTTTTGAATTACATTTATGGCATAATTGAATTATTAAGTCAGCAGAGAATAATTTATTGTTGATTTAATTTATTATTGAGGAAAGAATCAGCTTCTTTTTTTTTTTAATAACACCCAGGGGGCATAGCTGGAGATTTGGGGGTCCGGCGGGGCTTGACTCCTTGAGGAGCCCTCTCTAACATTTAATGAGATTTGTTATTGTATAATGTTAGCAGAAATGCACTAGGTGAACTACTATTCATAAAGCTTTTGGACCCACTCCATTGTGGGCCAGGTAGGGAATTTAACCCCCCACCCCCCAATGTCAGCTACAAGGAAATCTGTAAATGGGACTATTATTAAATATATCTGATTCTAGATGAATGCAAAGTTTAGAAAATAAACAATAACACAAGAGCATAGCATAGTAAGCTGATGGTGGCAGTAGTAGCAATAGTAGCAATAACATTGGTAGTAAGGGTCAGGCTGCTATAAGAAATATAGATAGAGTAATAGCTATACTGTCTGTCTGTTAGGTCCTGATACTAGAGAGAGATAGAAAGAGTAAGGTTAGCAATGTCCGTACAAAAGATTGTATGTATCTTTCTTTCTTTCTTTGTTCCTGCATTAGTAAAAGAAAATAATGCATGTATTGCAAGGATGCACATTTAACAATACAATGGAAATAAGGATGCCTGTACATAACAAGAAATATATTTATTACAGAATGCTTGATAACAATAAGGTAGTTCTCATCTGTAGAGA
Source organism: Architeuthis dux (assembly GCA_006491835.1). Taxonomy (NCBI): domain Eukaryota; kingdom Metazoa; phylum Mollusca; class Cephalopoda; order Oegopsida; family Architeuthidae; genus Architeuthis; species Architeuthis dux. The sequence continues at coordinate 259,769 of VCCN01004221.1, read as the reverse complement.
AGAAGAAGAATGCTTGTAAAATTCGGTTTGCTACTTTCTTAATAGGAATAAAAGAGTCCTTTGTTGTTAGCGTGTATGTAAGAAAGCGTGTATATGTATGCATGAATGTGTATGTATGTAAATGAAGATGAAGAGAGGTGCACGTCTTTTTGGTAAATGTGGAACAGCCATAGTTTTGTTAGGCGACAAAACTTAGACTGGACAAATATTGAAATGAGTTTGTCTTCTTATAACAATGGGTATGTGGAAGGTATTGGCTGGTTTAAATGTAGGCTTTTCGGTGTGGTTCTTGTCCAGGTTCTAAGGTAAAATACAGTATTCCTAGACATTTGGTCTACAATGCATATAAAATTTCAAGTCAAGTGGTATACTTTCATGTCCTGTAAGACGGTTATCTCAAAGTGTACTTGGAAGTGTCTTTAAAGTTTACTCAGCTATTTAAGAAAATGGGTTTCCAAATGAACTTAGAGAAAAGAACATTGGTCAGAATTTAAACTCTTGTCTTTCTGTTCTTGCTCAACATAGAAAAAGTAATTTTTCAACATTCTAGTCATGGGCAATGAAAAATGGATCTATTACAAGAATCAAAAATGAAGAAAATCAGGGCTAGATCCAGGAGAGCCTTCTACCTCTCAGCATAAACAGAATCTACTGCGCAAAAAAAAGGTCTGCGCTGTGAATTCTTTATTATGAATTTCTGTAACCTGGACAAACTTTCACTGTGCAATGCTATAGTGAGCAGTTGGTTCAATACCGGACCCACCTCAAGAGGCTGGTATTGAACCTCGGCCTCCAGACTCACCTTATTTCCAAATTCAACGCTATTCCAATATCTGTCTTGGGTAAGTCTCTGAGATATAAACTTGGATTATTTCTCCTTCTGACCAAATCTGACAACCCTGGTACAAGCACCAGACAATTGGAAGGATGACGACCTGCTGACAGTGCAAAACCTTTCCACATTCTCTTTCTCAAAATTAAAGTCAGAAACAAAGTCAAAAAATAGAAATAAACAAATATACATTATTAGAAACCATCAACCAAAACTGGCAACTATAATGTTTATATATATGTATGTTAAATCAATAATTAATGTATATATATGTTAAATCAATAAACATGCTGAAGCAAGCTCCCAGCAGCCCCCATTCCGTTTCGGAAGTGGGAACGGGGAAGGTGCAGTTCTACACAGGCAATAGCCCTGATCAACACGTATCTTTCATTCCATCTTCTATTCTTAACACACTTAAACACGGTTACAAATCAAATGCTTTCTAATCTCATACAGCTAGAACATAAAGACTAACAAGTGAACACAGGCACTAAACACAACAAGACTGTTACATCAACATAGGTTTCTTCAGCTTTTAAATGATTCTGGATGGCTATCTATCTATGTGTTGCTCGTCCAGGCAGCACCAATGGAGTTAGAGGGCTGAAAATCTAAACATTTACACTGTATTATGTCTAGAAAAAACTGTTTGTGTTTTTCAATTTACAATGTAAGTTTATGCTAAATTGGTCCCTTAGTTTTGTCTGGCAGTGTTAATGCTCGGTTTTTAAAAAAAAATTTGGACTTTTTTTTACTGATCAGTGCCAAGGTGAGAGAAATAATTTACTCGTTGATCACCCCCGTTTTCCAATGTTTTAATTGATCACCCCCATCACAGCATGCTGCCAAAAGACATTGGTCATGTGATGGTTTCTATTGAGTGACTAACCAGACCTGTTTATTTATTTTCTTAAAGCTGAGAAACTTTGGTGCCCCAACTTCAAATCTCGACCCTGTGGCTGCCTGCAAGAATATTTATCTGCAAATGGTAAGTATTTTAATGGAACCATAGATTTCTTGTATTCTTTGAATAATGGACTGGAATCTTTCTCCTATTTTCATTAACTGCTTTTAACACATTTCAGACCATGACTTACCTACTTATGAATTTATATATTCTGGATGATGAGAGACTCTTATTTTATTATTATACATTGAGTTTTCACACCTGTAGTGACTATTATGTCTTTTACTTTTGTTAGTTTTTGTACATAAACATTACAACACTCACCTTTTCTTTTTGAAATTTGCTAGAATTTAAAATTTCAGAAAGTAACTGTTCATTGTATTTATTAGTTTTGAGTCAGTTCAGTTCGTTTGTATTGTTTTTTGTTTTTGTTTACATTCAGTTTGTTGTAGAGTTATTATTTTTTTTAAGTAAGTGGATTTTATTTTTTATTTTGTGTGTGTGTGTGTGTGTTTTGGGAAGTATTTTGTTTATTATTTTTGAAGTGAGTGTGTGGTTTGCCTTTGTCGCTTGAAACGCCTCGGTTTTCAACATGTCGCCATGCAAAACCGAGCAAACGGGTAAACCACATTGAGGACAGCCAAAGAAACAGCTCTGAATCAGGCAGTGATGATGTTGACTACATATTCAAATGCGAAGTCATACCAGCCGAACTCACCATGACATGGATGAACTCACTATCTGAAGAAGATGCCAGAGATCTAGAAATTTATATGCACTCACAACAAGCCAAGATGGAGTAGTTGGAGGAAAGATTTGAAACTCACAGCTGCATGTACACACACAAATGCTGTGTTTTGGAAAGACAGTTAACAGCAACGGACAGCTCATCAGTTGAAATGAAAAAAAAATACCTTACCCTAGAGAATAAATTTAATTCTTCCAAACAGCTAGCTATCAGTTAGCTACAATTCTCGAAAGAAATTCAGACAAGGTAGATTGCCTAGTCGAGAAATATAAAGAGATGTCCGTGTAATCTTCAGAAACAACTCAAACTGCATATGTGGCTAGAGACGAAGTCTAGTCCGAACCTAACATGGAAACAAGAAAACATTGGTTACCCTGGAAAAATACAACTGAGATATGCCAACTAAAAAATAAAAGGTGAGTGTTGTAATGTTTATGTGTTTATGTATCTTTTCATCTGTATGTTTTAACGTAAACAAACAAGCCAAAACGTAAGCTACTAGAGGGAACCTCGTTTTCAATACCAGAAGTGAGGGCTCGCAGACACAGACCTAATAACAGCCTTTTTTCAGCGATACAGTATAGCAATCAGATGTGTCTTCATTTCTCTCTTCTTTTCTTACACAGCTAAATATGGTTATAAACCAAACATGTTTTTTAACCAACACAAACTAACAACAAAACCAACAAAAGACATAATTGTAGCAAAGAAGTGGAAATAGATTTACCCAGAGCAAAAAGACTGCATGGCGTGCTGTTTGTTTTGTGGAAAGTCCAGGAATCAAAAGACGAACGAACGAGCCGTCGACAGATATAGAGGAGGTAGAGTGACAGTGGCCTGTATGTGAAGCACTAGTGACCCAGATGTGGTGAGCTTTTGGCTACAAAAGGCTAGGCGGCGACAATTCATCAGTCAGTTCTAGGCTTGCTTACCAAAGCTACGTTGGTAGTGATGACTGGGAATTACGTTGGTGGTGATGACTGGGAATTACGTTGGTGGTGATGACTGGGAATTACGTTGGTGGTGACGACTGTGAAATACGTTGGTGCTGACTTGGAAACCTACAATAATAGTGACATGGATTTCATTCGATATCAAGTGACAGCAAGTCTCCGCACAACTCGATGACTCTCTTTAGTATTCTAGCCGACTTCAGTAGTGTTGTCTCCTGGATAGTCTCAGCTCTTCCCCGGATTCCTAGTTCCTCCAACCTTTTTGCAGGGTTCTTGGGGAACTTTTCACTTACTTTCATATTCACCCTATGGTCTGCTGGAACAGTGAAATCTCCTATCTGACACATTCTTTTCTCCTTGTTCTACTACCACAAGATTTGGTCTTCAGGCCTGGATCAGCAGCAGCAGCAGCAGCATCATCATCATCATCATTCATGCATTTGCATGTTCACACCAGATGTCTGGTAGCTATTAACAAGTCTCTCTCACATCGGCGAGAAGAAATACTACCAGCATTATCCTACACAGTTCCTTTGAATCTGTTTAAACAGTTTTGTTCTGTTGAGGTCAGGTAAAAATTGCTATTATTCATGTAGATTTTAGAATGCCACTTGATTAAATGAGAAAAAATGTCCCTTAAATTTTCTTTGTTTTTTTCTTGGATTCTCAGGTGACGATGAAGAAATGAAACAAAGAGCTCAACAACTCTTGGAGATCATGAAGAATGCCAAGGACCTCAGCAGCCAGAAATGCTACAATGTCAATGAACTTCCTGAAACTGGAAAAAAGACCAAAAGGTATTAGTTACTTTTGCCAACAAAGTTGGGCAGAGGTTATGTATTCACCCATGTAAACATCTGAAGTAGAAGCTACTCCACAGGGAGCCTTGTTTCCGATACCGGAAGTGAGGGCCCAGAGCTGGGAACAGTCTCTTTGACCAGCAGCTATTGACCTGAACACACTGTGTCTTTGTTTCTCTCTTCTTTTCTAAACACAGCTAAATATGGTTCTAACCAAACACGTTTTTGACCAACACAGCTAAACAGAGAACATAACCAACAACAAAGAACATAAAAACGTAATAGTCTGTTTATCCACACAATATTTCCAAAAGTTCTCAATGAATTTCTGAATGATATTTTGTGAAAGGATGGGCCATGGGCCTAGGAACAATGGATTAAATTTGCGCGCAGATCCAGAATCTTTTTTTGATTTTGTTAACATTGCAAGATTTTTTTCTGGCTTTTCAGATGTAATAACACAGTAATGATGTCATCACAGTGATGTATAAGTGACATCACTGGTGTCAAGGAAAAATGCATCCCTTTTTGATTTGCCAAAATTTTGGGTGTCTGATATGAACAAGATCCCAAGATTTTGTCCCGGCATAGACTGGGATCTATAACCTGATTGTCCAGTTTTTAGTAACAATGGGGTTGGCAGAAGTATGCACGAATGATATACTGGAATATGAATCCAGTCGGATATCCGGCGCCAGATTCACAAAAAAATTGGATTCCAAAGTAAAAAATTAAATTAAATTAAAATCCAAGTTTGTTAAAAAATATTGGGTGGCTAAAATTTGAAACTAGTGGCAGTGATAATCTTTTGTGAATCCAACACCGGATATCCGACCGGATTGATATTCCGGTACATCACTATTTAATACTTTCACCAATCAGGTTATCATGTTAGGCTATTGATCAAAGCTGTGATAATTATTTATATCAAATAGATACAATATATAAAAATCGGTTATCCGAATCTGTTGGATTCCAAAGTAAAACATTAAAATCCACATCTGTTAAAAATATTGAGTGGCTAAAATTTGAAACTGGTGGCAGTGATACTTTTTTGTGAATCCGGCACCGGATATCCAACCAGATTGATATTCCGGTACATGACTAGTATGCACTCCCTGTGTACTTTCTAGTTACATATATTATTTTTTGGATGAGAGTTATTGGCATTTAGAGTGCTCTCTTGGTAATGTTTCAGGATGAAATTGACTCTGGAGCATTTTGCTTTGGTGTCATGATTAGCAAGCTAGACCATTACACACTTGTGGTCTGACTACACTGAATATGTGAAGAATAAAAGTAGTCTTAACAGTTTTAAAAATAGATTTGACAAATTTAGAGAAAATGGCATTAAAAATAAATTAAATGGTCAGTATTGGGAACTCACAGAGGAAATCTTTAAAAGAATTTAAGCTATATAAAGTATGGCAAGCCGATGTGTGATATGGGAACGCTGAGCTGGTAAAGGATTTTTTTCTTTTTTTCCCAATTAATTAATTCACATGAATTTCCCTAAAGGAAGTTTACTTTCATGTTTTGCCAGACTAAACTAAGCTTAGTAAAGACCTATTTTTATCTTGCCTGTTTTTGTTTGTTTCCACAGATTTCGCAACATTGGTTTGGGAAATGGACAAAAGCGCTCAAAAGCTTTTGAGGAATTTGTGATGCTTAACCGATCTCAATTGCGGAACGAGTTGCAACTCTGTGAACGAGCTACGCAAAGAATTCTGATTTATTCGAACAACTTTCTCCACAAGAAACTCAAAACAGAGGAGGTATGAAAGTAATCATTTTCTTTATTTTTTGGTGATTTCTTTTTATTCTGAAGATTGTGAAAATATTGGAAAATAATGAGAAACAGAAAAGGAAGCATCTTTCATTATTGATTGATATATGGATGCCATTTTGAAATCCCCCCCCAAAAAAATTCTGAATTCCGAAAAGTGTCTGACCCCAAGGGTTTTGGATAAGAGATTCTGTATTCAGAAGTATTAATTGAATCTTTTTTTTAACTTCATTCCAGCGAGAGTGTCGCGCTACCCGTGTGAAAGGTAAGGCAGCTTTAGGATTGCTTCCAGACCTTAGTCAACTCTGCAATATGAGATGCTGTGGTGATATGTGTGTCATGGTAAGTAACAAAATGTTTCTATGTACATAACTCTTTAATTCATTCTAGTAAAAAAGTAATTCAAGGGGAGTAACTTCTGATTAAATGTTTAAAAGATTTAATTTAATTCAATTCACAGAAGAGTTCTGTAACTACAGCCCTGCTCATTCAATGAAGAAGAGGGAAGTAAAAGGGTCTGACACCTCTTACTGATGTACATAAACGATCTTTATTCTCTGAAGTCTTAGTACAACTTGATATACATAGACAATCTTTAATACATTTTAGTACAACGTGAAAATGTAATTTGTCCTTTGCTGGTTGTAGAATTTCTTAGGACGTGTGTCGTGATTTCTGAAGAGAAGAAACTTGTACACCGCTCCGAAGGTTGGTTTTTGAGAGACTGATGTAGTCTCGGGGCTCTTTAATATGGGCAAAGAAATTGCGTATGTGTTAAACACGTGTTTTTCATTAACCCCAGTGTCATACGGTCAAGTTATTCTGAACCCAGCTTCGGCGCAATCAAATCTGGAGTCACCTTTTCGTGAGACTCAGATATCCACAAATTCACCAGGGGGGTCGGCCTACTGACTTGCAGAGTTGATGGAGTCCCATTAGTTTAGGAATGTCCTTCTTGGGAACACCCTGGGGACTTTGGATCTACATAAATTCTCTTTAGCAAGAAACAAGGCCAGGTGAAACTCATACAGAACTCGCTTTTTATCACAAAGCACTGTACGATGACGACCGTCCACTCCCTACCCCAATCCTTCACCTCTGGGCACCTGGTTCTTTGTGAAATTTTTTTTTTCTCAATTTATCTCTGAACTGGCGCCGTTTACAAGTTCCATTTTTTTTAAAGATCCTATTCATTGAAGAATTCCACAATGGTTGCAAGAGGTCTATGAATCTAAGAGTTAGACTGATTATTTCTCATTCATGTTGAATGAAAATGTGCATCTCTATAAAGGGCAATAACCTACAGATGTCTATTAAAGATTTGTTTCCCTCGGATTTAACGTTATTTTAAGTAATATGTTTCACAAGGAATGCAGACATAAGGTTGAGTTCAATGTGAGGACCCACACGCATACATGTGGTTAGAGAAATAAATTGTCTAGTTCCCACAGCACTTCACTTGGCGACACCTCAGGCATCAGGCAATGATCCTAACCCTATGCAATGGGAGTTTCATCCCTGGAACTAGACATGATTTTTATGCCACCTCAGGCATTTTTGACTAGGAGGGAGCAGAACCAGAAACCACACTCAAAAGGAACAATCCTTAAAAGTATGATGTGTGGAGTTTGCTATAGAGGGATGGTTTGCAAGCTAGTTTTGAGGACAGTTGCTAGTATTATAATATATAGGGCGTTTGCTGTAGCACACCAATGTCTCCTTTGAATGATAAGATATAAAATTCAACATTTACAATAAATGTGCAGGGTAAACAATACTTGCCACAATTATATGAAAAGAAATTTAGAAAAATCTACCTTATATCAGTGTGTTCCTTATTTTAAAAAAAAAGGCTGCAGAAAGCTAGCTTTAGCTTAAGATTACAGAAAGAGTAAATAAACCAATTATCCCCTTCAATTATTTTTTGATAGTTGATAGGTGTATAATAGACCTATCCTGAGTCTTGATATCAATTTAATAAAACAAAGGAAAAAAACCTTGACCTCTAGTTATCTTTGATTCCCATGGTTGTTTTAGAAATTCACAATTTTTCTTTGACTACAGTAATGTCGATTTTTCTACCTTGGTCTCATTTTCACAAAGATACCCAGGAAAGGTCTATTTCCATAACCGAGTGGGTACTTGAATGGAGCCGGAAATATTAACCAGTGTGAATGGAGATGATGAAGATGAGTAACTTCCTCTACTTGCAAATCAAAATTTACAACACTTCATTTTCGATAGTTCTATTTGTTAATTGATTACCAAAACTTTAAGTGAAACCTTTATATAATTCATTCACATCTAACATTGGACATTTTGTTGGCATTTAGATTTAGTCTGTCCGTGGGGTGTGTTTCTCGCCAGATGTTATAGACGGCTTTAGACGTTGAAGTTCCTGTTGGGTTCAGTGAAGCAGTGTAGAATGCTTCCATGAATCCTATATACTCTACCCTGGTCCATTTTTGTCTTGTTACTTTTTGGGGGATTTCGGTTGTACACAGAAGGCCACTGTGAGGAGTGTCCTTGGCGTGGTGTTCCACTAGTGCTTGTTGCGTAGAGTTTATTCCAGTTGCAAACTTTTCAATCCCAGTCTGGTTTCTCACTAGGGATTGTGGTCCATCATTATTATTATTGTTATTGTTATTGTGATGTTTTGTTTTTTTTTTCAATCAGATGGTGCTGACTCATGTTAAATTGTTGAATAAATGGAGAGAACGTGCCATTTCAGGCCAAATGGAAGCACGGAGGGTATTGGCCGAGATGTTGACCCCTTCAGGTCAGTGAGATTTACAACTGAAATGCCTTAAACGTTATTTGGAAGAAATCTGTTGTTTTTGTTGCTGCAGTATTTTAGTAAAAAATGATTTAATTTGAAATTTTAAAATTGGCTAAAAAAACTACAATATTTGATGACATATAACCCCTCACTTATTTCAGCTGGGAATATTTTAAAAAACAACCTTTTCCCTGGATTCTTCTCATTTATCGCCCAGTTTCTTAACTCCTCTCAATGTGGGGCTGAACAACGAATGTTACGTTTGTCTTTTGAGCTATTTTTTTGGGGGGAAAAGGAGGGGTCTTATATGTTGTCAAATATGGTATCCGGTAATGAAGGGTTATTCCAAAAACAGACCCTTCTGTCTGTGGTCCTACTGCTATGGAAAACCCTTCACAAAAATCTTTGTTCATGAAGCCAAGCCATTCATTCATATAGGATGGAGATTTAATTTTTTTGAAAAACTAAGCATATATTACACTGCATCCAATGTGCTGGTATTATGACTAGTGGGCCGTCTACTGAAACTCGATGTGGAAAGTTATGGGGCTTGGATGGTGAGTTATAGTCCTCCAAATATCCTTCTAAACCATTCCTCTTATAGTCTGGCATATACAGTACTTTAGTAATATAGAAAAAAGAAAACAGTTTTAATATGGGCTTATTAGAAACTGTCAACCCAATCTGTCAACATAGGTTTTATCAGTTTTTAAGTGATTCTGGCTGTTTTTGCACCAAAGTTGCAAGACTCTAGTTTAAAAAAATAACTGTTCACCAAAGTTGCAAGACTCTAATTAAAAAGAAATAACCGTTCACCAAAGTCGCAAGACTCTATTTTTAAAAATTTTAAACCAATTTCGGCATTAAATGACCCATCAAGTGTTGTTGATAAATTCAATTCTTTGAACAACAGTAAATATCTCAAATTGAATATTCCTGTAAAATTTGTAAATTAGATTATGTAAATGATTGTGTACAATGCGATGCAGCCAATGGCTTCATTTTGATTGTCGTTCACCTGGACTTCTTTGATTAACAGTGAGCAATAATGTCCTGTCCTTTCTCTTTTAACTCTTAAATTCATACAAAGAAAATACAATGTCAACTTTCAGGGGAAATGACTTCCAATTGAAATTATCTCCCTTTGACTGTTTGGGGAATTTTAAAAGGTTTCCCTTTTTTATGCTATTCATTGAAGAGTTCCACTGTCAAGTACAAGCGGTTTGTAAATTTAAGTTAATACCTGAAAAAATAGTTTCATCGTTATTTTCATGAGTTATTTGAATCTTATGGTAATTTATTTGTTTTATTTATTTGTTTCTTTGATTGTTGCAGGTGGTGTGCGTAGTAACTGCTACAAGTTTATATCCTGGGTGACAGGTTGTAGCCACAGTACGATTGGACGTGTTAATGAACAGATGCAGCAAACTGGGGGTGATAGAGAACCTCCTGTTCATGGCTTGAAAAAATACTGGAAGGAGAATCCACGTTTAAAAACAAAACAGAAAAACTCTGGTGAGTAAAAACTGCTGGGCTAATGAGTCTTGTTACCAAAATCTCATGGAAAAGAAAGTAAGTTATTGTTTCTAAATGAGCATCCGTATCTTCCTGATAAACATCTCTATTCCAAAGGATGACTGTCCCCTGGAATACAGGGAAAGGATAGTGGTTAGCTATCTCTTCCCCCCAGGGACAAGTTTTTACGGGTATGTCTAAAACTGAATGGTTGTCAGGCTTTGGACACTGCTCCCGCATTCAAGGTTGATCAGCCCCTCACTGCAGGTGATCTGGCTGTTTACCACTTGTGTGGTGGGGCTGGGTCCAGATCATGTCAGGAGCTCCTCTGTCCAAGGCTTGTTATGTGAATACCTACTTTTGCCCTAGGCACAGAGAGGATGTGAATGCTCATTTATGACTGTTACCATTATTGTGAAAAAATGGATTCCATAGTGGTCTCTGTCATAAAAGAGCATCCACACCTCCCTGATGAATATCTCTATTCCAAAGGATGACTGTCACCTGGAACACAGGAAAAAGGATAGTGGTTAGATAGTTTCAAACCAGAGCAAAGGACTATGAAAGGTTTTTCTCATTGGTTGGCGATCTTTTGTTTTATATCGCTAAAATAGATCACTCCCACTTGGTGAAACAATCGACCAAGAGTAATTATAGATGGATGGAAAGGATAAAATGGGTTACAGAATCATGCTGTTAGTGTAAAGTCCTCAGCTCGTGAGTGACTATATTTATAGCTTGCTACCAAAAGCGGGTTCTTCTGGAAAGAAAGGAACATGAATACAAAACAATGTTTACAGTAGCACACTCGTGGTAATAATGAATCGGGTCGTTAGTTCCTACGTGTGTACTTCTTTATTTCTGTTTGCGCATGCATGGCTGAAATTCATTTCTGTCATGGCCTAGAGAAAGGCAAGGAAGATAATTCTAGGTAATTATCTCCTTTTAGATAACATAACAATAAATAACAATAAAATAGGTTACAGAATCATGCTGTTGTAAATTATAATACAGTAAACCTTATACCCGATGGTTGCCCCTCGTTCGGTAAATAAGAAGTAAGTTCGGTAGTTCGCCGCATTTAACGAACATTGTTTGGTAAATCCAAAGGCAGTTCGTTTGCCTCTTGTTCTATTTTCGAAATAAGAAGAAAGTTTGGTACACTAACGTTTTCGAGGACCCAAATTTGATTCATCTGAAAAATTTGATTTGAGTCAGATAGAAATGAAATAAATGTTATATTTAATTGAAAAACAAAGAAAAAATGATGTGCATATCTAAAGAAAAAGGTAATAAACATGTAAGAAGTTTTAGAGAGATTGTTGTGAGTGAAGATAGTGTTTCTGTCGTTAGCCCAATGTTTTACCAAAATAGATTTGTCTGTGATAGAGAGGTTATATTTGAACCGTGATCGAGACAAAGAAAACCGGCTAAGAAAAAGGCATAGGACAGAAAGGAAAAATAGATATACCGGTATAGAATGGTGAGTTCCTAATCAGGAAGAAATTTAAGACTTGTGTCGCTAACCTGATGTGGTGGAAACTAAAGAGACCTTTGGTCATTTTGATCTCGAAGGAACCTATGTGAGGTGTTTATTCCTAGTTTGGGCAAAAAGGAATGTGGAGAGAATGACCAAAGATTTTGAAGTAAGAAATATCAGCATTTAAAAGAAACTACATAAAAGGAATATTGTAAAGAAATCGTATCACAAAATTAAAAAAACTTTAATCAAAACAAAGATTGTGTAATTAAATAAGTCATTTGTCCCTTTTTCGAAACTCTTCCAGGCTCTTATCATTATATTAATTTACAATGTAAGTTTGTAGTAAATTGGTCCCTTAGTTTATGTCTAGCAGCATTCACTCATTTTTTTGAAAAATCAGACTTTTTAGTGATCCAACAAAAGGCAAGAGAAGTAATTTATTCATTGATCAGCCATTTTTCCAATTTTTCTAATTGATCACCCCCAACATGGCATGCTGCCAAAAATGACAGTTTCTATTGAGTGACTAACCAGACCTGTTTTAATTAATAGCGATTCTTCTTTCTTTTCAGAAGGTCCACCAAGCACTGAGCTAACAGAGGAAATGGAAGAAACTCTTGACTCATCCCCCCAGCCACGGCAAGAACAACAACAACCCCCAACGACAGCACAACAACAACAACAACAGCAAAATATGACCTTGGGGATTGGACCAAAAGTAATGAACACAACTAACAACTCAGCCATCACGACAGTCACAAATGTAAATTTACCATTTTTTATAATCATTTGTTTTAAACATGTTTGGCTTTGTAACCAGAACAACTGTTCAAATCTGTAGCATGAATCTCTTTGAGATACACGTATCTCTGGCTTTACGAAAGTTCACTTTATACCATTTTTCACTTTTATGAAAAAAGGTGAAAAGCAAAAATAAATTATAGAGGCAGCACGCAGCCAGGACCAGGGCAAGTTGAGACCTAAAATTTGCACAAGGGTTTTGTAATGAAACAAACACTGTAGGAACTTGGATGCTGCAAGCCAAGCTTTATTTAACTAGAAGAACCAGTTACAATATGGCGTCGTAGATCATAAGCGTTTATAGTATGGTCACCCAGACCACTTCCGGCCGTATCAAATGGTTCTGGTTGTAGGTATGGAAACCCATACGCATGTACTACTCATACTTTATATTAACAGTATAGGTTTCATGTGCCCCAGGCGAGACCTAAAATTTACGCAGAGGTGTGCCCTAGGCGAGAATTTTAAATTTGTACCACCAGTTATATTCTAACAATTATTTTTCAGTTTCGAGTGCGCCTCTAGTACCTTTGCGCCCTAGGCGACCACCTAGGTTCACCTAATGGACTAGCTGGCCCTGCGTGCATCCTCCTCTTCTCTCCTACACCTCCCACCACCCCAACCATCAATGTCTCAGCCTAACATAACATCATCACCATTTTAGGGTCTGGTAATGTTGTAAATTAATGATAATTGCTTCTTCGCTTTATGCCATTTCAGCTTACAAAAGGTTTTTGTAGGAATGCTCTACTTTCTGATAGGGTGGGGGGCTGTATTAAAATTCTTTTTTCCATACCAAAGTTGCTTTAAACTTTTGTCAAACTCCAAGATAAAGTCAGTTCACTTTACTTTCCTACTGTAAGAATAAGAACTATAATCCTCACCAAAAATTGGGGTATAAATCGATATGTAATATCCTTGTTGCCCTACCGTTATTTGAACTCACAACCTAGTGATTGCTAGGCTGGTATCTTACTAACTGAGCTAAATTGACAAGTCTTAGATATTAAGGAAAATTTATCATATTTAATATATATATATAATACAAAAGTTGCAGTAATCATCTTCAGTCGGAATAGAAGTTATATTATTATATTATAATAATCTCATGGCAATATTACACTGTATGGTGGTATTCTTTCATCATACTCCTTTTAATAGTCTGGTTACATTAAAAAGGAAATATTTTGTCAAAATGGCACAATCCAAGTACTAACTTTTTAATCACTGCTACCTACAACACTGGTTTAAATACTGTTGCTGGGTTTAGGTTATTCATGTGTTCAGACATTTATATATATATGCATCTGGACTTCGCCCAGCCCCAACCGTTCATAGTAGAAACTTGAAATTTTGCACACACACACTCCCCTCAATGAGTAAGGAAATTTTTTTTGTTTTGAACCACCCCTCCACCCACCCCTGCAAACAAAAGGAAGATTTTTAGAGGAGGGTTCAATATGCAATGTAAGTTCATGCTAAATTAGTTTGTCACTAGTTTGTGCCCGCTTGTTTTTTGAAAATTCAGACAGAATTTTGCACACACACACCCGTCAATGAGTAAGGAAAATGGGGGGGGGGGTCAATTTACAATGTAAGTTTCTGCCAAATTGATCCCTTAGTTTGTGTCCAGCAGCATTCTCACCTGTTTTTTGAAAATGTGGACTGCCCACCACCACTGTTTACTTTACAAGGTTAAAAAGAAGCATATATAGGTGGCGGTGATTCATAATTTCCCTTGGAATGCTATTTTTTTCTTATTATCTACCAATCAAAAATGAACTAAAAGCAGATTTATTGATTAGTGTTCGGAAGCTTATAAAGGTTTCTGTTTTTCTTCTTTCTGTTTGAAGGTTCCTGTAGAAACGTTGAACCAACTTTTGATTGAAAGACAACTACTGCAACAACAATTGATGCAACAGACAATCATACAACAACTTTACCAACAACAAGAATCTACAGCTCAAGTAGGTGTATTAATACTTATCTGTAAAAGTTTCCTAAAAACAGACTGTATGTATTCAAATAGTTGTTGACTGTTGACGACTGCCTGAACATTTTTCCTATAGTTTCTTAGTAATTCTTTTTTCTAGTGAAAGATCTGTCTGTCCATACGATATCTCCGAAAGTACTCAATGAAAATTTGTGGAAGGTTGGGAAATGGTGTAGGGAAGAGTTGGTTAAATTTTGGGGCGGATCCAGAAAATTGATTGAGAGATATTTTTCCCTTTCTTTTTTTTCATACATTTATGTATACGCTAATGTCTGTCCACACGATATCTCCAAAAGTTCCCAATGGGTTTCAATGAAATTGTGTGGTAGAATGGACAATAGGGTATTGTAGCAGAATGAACTATTAGCAGAACGAAATATGGGTGTGCGTGGAAGCTGATATTTGACCCCAGGTTTGGGGGCTGGGTGTGCCAGTGGAATGCAACATGTTGAAGCTTTGCAGCATCAGCCTGTTTACCGCACCCTCAGTGCCGTGTGGCTGGCGACATCAAAGTTCGACCGGGGGATCAATTGATCCCACAGTCACCGGCTATGTGTCCTTTTGAAATAATTAAGGGACCGGCTGCTCACTCAGGTGGAAGGTCCAATCCACTCAAACTTTTCTCTTCCCTAGCCATCAGCAAATGGGAAACGGTCGTCCCACTCCTTTTACCAAAAGGGGAGTGGCTTATCTCGATAAGTATGGAGTCGCCCGGCCAATAAGCAGATTTTTGGGCAGATTGCCCTAACAGCAAGATGTTTTCGATTCATCCCCGGGACTTGCCTTTCTGTTCGTCTTCCACGTATAACTCATGAATAGCTCACACGCATTAGAAAGGCAATTGAACATTGTTGTCTTGTAACACGATAACCTGGCGCTCTCTGAATTTGTTCACATGAGAAGAAAAATAAACTAAGAAAAGAGAGAAATATTTTTCTCATAAATGCTGTGTTTGTTGCTATTCAACAACCAAGGTCCTCTATCTTCGATCACCATGAAGTGTATGAAAGAAGTAATTACATTTTTGGGTGGATCCTTGCACAATTACCTCCCCAACGTCGTAGTTATATGTCCACACCACATAATATTGCCAAAAATGCATGTCTGTCTATACAATATCATAAAAGGTTCTGTGTGTGTGTGGGGGGGGGGGGGTGACACCATAAGTTACCGCCCCGGGTGACACCAACTATAGGGCCGACACTGTGAATAGCTGCCTTGGACAATTAATATTTTCACTTTGCATTTCATTTATTTTCATAATTTTTTCATTTTAGAATCCTGCAACTGTTCAACAATTGTTGTTGAAACTGATCGAAAACAACCACGTGAGTCAGCAGAATAATCTTGTTTCCTGTACAGAGTCGACCCCAGTGTATACCAACTGTTTTCTCCGGACCCAGCCTGTCGTCTCACCTCCAGGATCACAAGTTTTGACTTCTGTAACTGACACCAGTACACCAACAACAATGATGGTATCATTAGATCAGTCAGCCATTTCCCAACAACCAGTGACCTCTGACCCAGGAAACATGACCAGCCAGCAGTCAAATAAAGGTCAACTATCACAACAGGTTCATTTTCCACAAAACCAAACAAATGTCACACCTTTCCTTTCCTCAACCCCATTAGCCCTCCAGCATAGTCTTGGTACTCAGTCCCAAGTAACCCTTCCCCTTCCTTCAGCCAATGAAGTCTCTTCAGTTCCTGTCCTGACTCCCTTAAATTCTCAATCTGGATTAATCAACAACACCCCCGCTGGCACCAGTGTGATACCCTTAACACGAACACAAATGCCCTTAGGGTTGGTTCCAAAGTCTGTGCCTTCAACGATGTCCAAACCTGATTCAGAAGCTAAAACACAAACGGTCAGCCCAATCGCAAAGGTTACCACAGTCCCTCTCCAAACAAGTCCTGCCACTAAAACTTTAGAAATGGTTAGTGTCAATATCCCGGTCATCTCTACAAATACGACTGGCCTGGCTGAGAACTGGACAAACCTTTCTGTCCAGGTACCACAGTCGCAAAACCCTATCAATCCATCCCACCCTCAGCAACGACCAAATGTAACTCCCAGTATTCTTCCTATCAACGTTCTCCAACGATTTTTGAACATGACTGGGGTGATCGCAACAAACGACACCTCTGGTAACACAACTGCTACAGTTTCGGTACCAACGACTAGTAGCAAGTATATGTGCAAAAAAACTATAAATACCGGTAATACTATTGTTTGCAACCCTATTTTACCCGGCCAGCTTGGGCAAGATCAGCAAATCCCAGTCTCATCCCTTACATCAGAAAATTATAGCATTGTTTCTACCCCACACCTCAAGCTGGCTACATCTTCATCCGACTCCGCTCCCATCACGTCTCATCCAAGCACCATCTGTGTCACCGATACCTCTTCGAGTGGACAGTTCCTACTCCCTGTTCAGTCTACTCTCCCTAAAGAAGGTACAAAAGTCAGCAATGTCATGATTGGAGACCCAAGTCAACAATACATTAATTGCAATGCAGCCGCTGTGATGTTCCAAACGGGTGGCGATGTCGAACTGCTGCAGTTGGTACCCTTATCTGTATCCCAGGGTGGGTCAGAGGGCAGCAGTGGACAAACGGGAACTATCACAACACTGACAACATCTCACAAGAACCTTCTAACCAGCACCGAACAATCCAGGACAGCTACTGCTACAGGTGTCACCACGCATCTCACATGATGGATAAGGCACCGGCAAAATATAAATGTTCGGATGAAGTAGAGAATATAAATTGACCAAATTGAAACAGACACATTTAGCTTTGACACCGGATGTCAGCAGTCTTACATACAACATGTGTTTTAGGGAATATCACAGCTTTAACTTTGCATGGACCTTTTT
>VCCN01004221.1:230361-242118 GCA_006491835.1 Architeuthis dux | reverse complement strand
GCTGACGTTTCAGTGACATTAGCCAGTGTTGAGGCAAAATGTGTCCATTCGGACAATTTTGGGGTGCTTTTCCCTACTTCATCCAAATGTTCTTAATTTATCTAGTTTGAAAACATTATATAACAAACTGAATTGGGCACCTGCAGTCGAGTGATGATCAATGAGCCATTCTTCCTTGGTACCCCACTATTGGTACTCTGTGCCAGATTATTGAAGTTTAGGAAATATCTACAACAATGTGAGGATTATACAAAGAATTCTTGTTACAAAGTACAGCTATACCTTGAATAGTGCAGTTAATTTGTTCCAAGATTTTCTGTACTGTTCAAAACTGCAATGTTCAAGGTCTTATTATAATTTAATGTGTTTTTTTTCAGCTTATACTTGGTTACATTAATTTGTACAACAATACCTTAACCGTACTACATCAAAACCTGCACTAATCAAAACCACACTGCTGAAGGTTTTATTATAATTTAATGTGTTTTTTTTTCCAGCTTATACTTAGTTACATTAATTTGTACAGCAATACCATAACCATACTGTAGTGTCTTCCAGCCGTCTCCCAGCTCGTGGGAGTCTCACTGAAAGGGAAAAGGATCAAGCAAAAGGAACAAAGGACAAAGGCGAATGTGATGTTGACTGACCGCCGTCAGCGAAAGAACTGAACTGTCCTTCGCTTCCGAACGGTCTGTTTATTTTCCCCCGGTTTGCCTCGCGCATGACCGGGGACTCACTTCCGTTTTAGGGGTTTGTGGCAAGGGAGGTAACTCGCTGTATTTGCTCCCTTGCGCAGCCTGGCAGGACATCACACATACTACATCAAAACCTGCACTAATCAAAACCACACTATTGAAGATATTGCTGAAACTTAAAATAAATTTTGTCTGAATTTCCGAGATGAGGAAATATCATTATTATACACTGATTTACTCAGACTAGTTATGATGGATTCTGTCTGTAATGAGGGTGTGTCCTGCTCTTTCCACAACCGTCCATGCAATTCTGGAATTGACTGCTGTTTTGATAGTGCAATTAGCTTCAAATTTCTGCATCTGTAGAGAATGTTAGATGGTTCAACAATCATGCTGGTTTTTGGGGGAGCTTTTCTAATTATCTAATTTTTCACGTCAGTTCAATACCGATCTGATAATTTTTGTCTGAAATTTTTGAGATGAGGAATTATCATTATTATACACTGATTTACTCAGACTATGACAGACACTTGAAGAAGGTCGGAGGTTTATATATTTCTTCTTCAATGATAACGCAACACATTCGCTCACGGTTAAACTGGAACTGAATGCTTTTATTTATATCTCTGTGCATATGCGCTACATGAGGTGTATTATTATTATTATCATTCATAGTTTTGTATATTGATTTATAATGTAGGTCATAACATTCATCCTAACCTTCGGATGAATGCCACCTCTTAGTAATAATAAGTTTTCTTCTTCAACAAATAAAAAAAAGATAAAGAAAAAGTCTTATTTCTATAGTTTTAAGAAGGGTCATTAATATTCAAATGGTTCTTCGGAGTGTGGATTTCAACCCGATGTGGCATCCACATCAACAAACCTAAACCTGACAAGACAAAAACACAAACTCCAGGGCCTTGTTCTATAAGGGTTATTCTCTTTAAACATAACTTCTATTTAACCCATCACACTCGGATTTTACACCTGAAGAAGGCCGAAGAATGGCTCGGCAGAACTGTTGTGTTTACAACACAAATAACAAGAAGGATTTCAATCGTCCGAAGAACCATTTGAAGAAAAAGTCTGTTTCTCTTCTTAAACTTAATTTTTCACTTTTTGTGTATTTTCGCATTATTAATTTTATTTTTTTTTTAATTCTTCTTTTTTTTAATAATTTAATTTTTATAATCAGGATTAGAGGGAAAGCGCTGTAATCTTCTTATTATGTTTAGTGCCCTTGTTCACTTTGTTAGTCTTTCTGTTCTAGCTGTGTGAGATTAGAATGCTTTTGATTCGTAACTGTGTTTAAGCGTGTTAAGAAAAGAAGACGGAATGTAAGACACATGTTGGTCAGGGCTATTGCCTGTGTAGAACTAGGCCTTCCCTATTCCCACTTCCGGTCCACGTTTACTCAGACCGGAAACAGAATGGGGGCTGCTGGGAGCTTGCTTCTGCATGTTTATTGATTTAACATATACATATATATAAACATTACAAGTTTCAGATCTCTAGCTGTGAATGTCCAAAGAATGTAATTTCTTCCTTTCCAAACTCACACTTCTCCAGGTTGAATTTCACCCTGTAGTCCTCCTTAGTCCTTAATATGAGATCATCTCTTTGATTCATGCATTAAGGAGGGATGTCTCCAAAATATGCAAAACATAGCTTCGCCAAACACATCCTGTGATGATTTTGCACCAAAAATCAGGTATTTCGGTCTGTAGTTCCCCCTACGTGTACTGAATGTGGCTAGTTTCCTCAATTCTTTGTCGATTGTTAACTGATGGTATCCGGATTTTAGGTCCATCTTGCTGAATATTTTGCATCCTCTTAAGTGGTATGCAAAGTCTTCTACAATTGGTGTATGTACACGTGTTGTATAGCCATCTTGGTCTGCGGAAGGGAAGTCCAGAACTTGGTGGAAAAGGAAGACTCGAAACTTGTTTATAAAAAATATGAGGATATATTTTGATTTCATAAGATACATTGTGTCGTGGTGAAGAGTGGGAGAGAGACATTGAGAGCCGACAGACTGTTCCCAACAGGGGAACGGGCCTTGTGTCTCCCAGGTCCAGCTACTGTCTGCCTCTCTCAGGGCATCCTGTGTCTCTCTGCCTTTTCAAAGGCCTCTGTGTCATTTTTATTGGGCTCGAAGGCCTGCACTGATTTTCCAGCCACCACCTGCAAGTTCAGTGTCAATATCCTGCCACGACCCCTGAACACGTGGTGTGTCCGTTTCCGGTCCTGGACACCTTGCAGTCGATATCCTGTTTAACTTTCAACACCTGTGGGGGTCAAATCTGTGACCTCCGCCTAAATATCAAACACACAGTTGAAATGTCATAGTTAATTCACTAAGAATAAATGAGTATTTCAAAATAGATGAAAAAGACGATTTTGAAATAAAAGCCGATAAAAGTTCATAATAAGAAAAATTGAAATTAAAAGTTTATTTTTTTGTATTTACTTAATTCCAGTGTAAATCTGTGAATTGGTTGGAAATTGGAATCCACGTATCGAGAATAAGTTTTACTTCTTTTAATGGGGCCAAGTTCCTTGTTTGTGGTGTATGTAAGCGTGTAATGTGTTGGTGCGCAAATGAGTGTGGATGTCTGTATATGAGATATGTTATCCGCCTACAGCGGTATGCTTGTTACTGTTGAAAACATTTCTTGTTCAGTACCATATTTCACCATGTATAATCTACACACCCTGACAGAGTCTCAATTT
This sequence comes from Architeuthis dux, assembly GCA_006491835.1. NCBI lineage: Eukaryota > Metazoa > Mollusca > Cephalopoda > Oegopsida > Architeuthidae > Architeuthis > Architeuthis dux. The sequence continues at coordinate 238,687 of VCCN01004221.1, read as the reverse complement.
TAAATGAAAAATGCATTATCCCATCTATACAATTATCTATACAAATATGTATAACAGTTATGTTCCCATAGATAATACGCACCTGGATCTTTAGCTCAAAACTTTTGGGAAAAAAATGCGAATTATACATTGTGAAATATGCTATTTATAATCAGAAGGGGGCTGCCTGCAACTTGTTGATTTTAGATTTGGTTCTTGTGTTTTGACTGATCAATAATTAAAATATATTTATTTAATTTTTTATTTGAACCTTTGAACCGTTTTGACTTTGGCGCCATCTTCTAGGAGCTTATTTTGTGCGTTTTTTTTTTTTTAATAGGATTTTCTGGAAAATTCTAAATGAAGGATTTCTGAAAAGGTCCATTTTGAGATTGATTAACAATCTCTACAAGGCTGATAAATACCTGATTCATTCACCACTTTGATGTTTGTCTTTCAAATGTTATTCAATTTATTGAATGTAAATAAAATGAAAAATATATTGTACATAAGAATAAAAAGAAAATCTTTATTGTAATAAAGTTTTGGTCAAATTTTTTGTCATCTCTCTGAGTCTTTCTTCCTCATTTTCCACTGAAAAATATATTTGTCTTTGTAATACATGGCAAAACGGTACTTGACTCGAAACATGATACCCTTTGTAGACAGCAAGTCTAGCGAATACCTTGTATCTTGTCATCTTACATCTTACTTTGGAAATTTGACGATACTCATTCTTTCAGATGATATTTCGATCTTCCACTCACCCATTACTATAAGAAGACAAGCACAATTCGATTCTTGGTCAATTCTCATTCTCTGTTAGTTGAATTCATGCCAGAATTGTCCAAGATCATAACTGCTGTGTCAGTGTTGCATACATCTACACTTTAATCATTACACACTTTTACCAAAGGAACACTTTTTCCAATTTGGATTTTCTGACACCTTTCCGGAACATTTTTGTTATACTGAAAGAGAAATCTTTTGGGAACTTTACATTACGTAGAATACTACGGATATATTCTTTCTTTTAAAAGTCATATTATATAGAATCTTCTATTGAATGTAGTCACTTATTTTTTATTCATTTTATGGTATACCGAAGCTTCTTGGTAGCTTTTTACACCTTGTAAATCACTTTCTTTCAGTTTTTCTTACCAAGGAAAAGGAAAGGACCAAGCTGTGTTTTTGCCAAGCACGCCAAACTCAATCTTTCTTTCCCCCACCTGTTAGCTGATACTACAAGCGGTATCAACGTACTCGCGTCGTCATCGTCATCATCATCATCATCACACTAACAGGTCTTAAAGGGAATATTTCATTTGGCGTCACAATTTTCTTTTGGACTTTCTAAATAGTTTGTTAAATACCCAAACTAATCACAGTCAGATCAATTTAATTAATCTAATTAACCCAACAACATAAATAAAGTGGTCTCAGCTCCTGGACTATATCCAGATATTTTTCTAGATAAATGGCATGAAAATCTAGATAATTCTAGATATAATTTGAGGCCATTCTAGATATAAACTGAAAAAAATAAATAAGGTGGCCTGTGGTGGAAGCAGTGTTGCCAATTTAGGGCGTTTCGCGCTAGATGTAGAGCGTTTCTTGTTTTGGGATTGCAAAAAGCTCTAAATTAGCGCCTAAAACATTTTGGACGTTTTTGGCCATTCTCTGGCTATTTTTGACCATTTTAGCGTATTTTTGTAGGTTTTCGGCAATTTCTGGCTATTTTAAAACATTTAGCGCTTTTTGGCAGTCAAACTAGCGCGAAAATGTTTTTTGAATTGGCAACACTGGGTGGAAGGCGGCGACCCTTCTTTATAAATCTTCTAGTTGGCTTGAAATATTGCATGCCACTGCTAGCATCTCTAGAAAAGTGTTGCCAATTTAGCGCGTTTCTTGTTTTGGCAGTGCAAAAAACGCTAAATTAGCGCGTTTTCGCCTAAAACATTTTGGCCGTTTTTGCCTTTTTTATGGCTATTTTGACGTTTTTTGGCCATTTTTGCCAATTTAAAAAAAAATTAGCGCTTTTTGGCAGTCAAACTAGCGCGAAAATATTTTTTGAATTGGCAACACTGTTTCTAGCATCGATTTCTGATTGACATACCGAAATATGAGTTACGTTCCTTGCTCAGTTGCCATTTAGATGTTTTTATCTAAATCTAGATGTCAGAAATTGATACTTAGTGATTTTTAATAAGATAAGTAATATTTTTATTTGAATTGTTATATTTTTAATAAATCAGATTTTAATAAAATAAATGTTGAAGATTAAAGTCACATTTAATATGTAATCAATTTCCTAGATATTGGATATATATCTGGAGAATCTAGATGTTTCATCTTGAAACATCTAAATGTTATGCTTATTTATTTGTTTTTAAATAAAGGGAGAAAGCATGACATTTAGATGTTTCAAGATGTTTTTTGGCTCAATTTTAGATGTAAATCAGAAAATAAAGTTGGCAACACTGCACTTGCTAGATGTTCACACAAGATAAGATCTAGCGCATCTATAGTCTGACTTTCAGACTTAGTTTTAAACAGGAGTTACGGGCCTTTCTGCTAGTTTCCGGTAGATGCCGCTACGTGTCATTGCAGACTGAATCTTTTCGCCTTCTTTGCCACATCAACATGGAGTCTCTCTACAATTTACCATTTTCAGTTCTTGTTTGTCCAAATTTAAAATTGAAAAGACCAGCATGGCTAAAACAACCCTCAGCAATGTTCATGTTCGTCTTAGTCCTGCTTTCTTATTTTATGGTCACAGGTGGTGAGTAGTTTTCCGATTTAATATTTGTTTCGGCATAAAAAAAAGCAACCACCCTCACTTTTTACGTTTTATTATTGAATGACACGTAAACACTAAAAATGTCCAGGTTTTTGAAAGATTATTCCCTTTTTTGTTAAATATTACATAATTTCTTGTGTTTTAACCTTAAATTAATTAAGTTTGCACCCAAATAAACATGTCTTGTAATGAATTAAATTTGATTTTTCCTGATTTTAGAAGTTTTTAAGTTTACTTACTTTAAATTTAAGATTCAAATCCGGTTAACCAAGTCGTAGAAAAAATAAGAAAATTTTCTTTGCCAAAATCTTTTGTGCTTTTAATCCATTAAACTCTTAGAACATTCCAGGAATTTGATAGTTCTTGTTAGAATAATCGATTTTTTAAGGTTTTAGCAGGGTGGTTCTGATTACAATGTAACTATAATGGTAAACTGGACTGTTACTTTCCGTCCGTTGTACGGAAGTGAGGCTTCGAAGTATGTTTATTTCCTTATGAATACCTGTCAAGTTTCAACGTTGAAAATGAGTGAGAATCGTGTGACCCCCCCCCCGAAATCTAAACCAATTTAATAAATCTAACACTTTGCATAAAATGCATGAGAATTTTCCTTTCATGCGTGTGAGAATGTATCAAAATGCGTGTGTCTCACAATGTATGCTTATGTGGCTTCTTTAATATTTTAATAATTTTTTAATAAAGTTCTTGATGAACACTAGTTTTGAAAACTATCGTTTTAAAACAAATAAATGATTTGAAATTTAGCTTTAATTGTTAATTAAACAATGGTTTTTTAAATTTTTATTTTGGAAATTAGGAAAAAAAGTGTTCAGGAGATAACAATGCATTTAAATTTGTACGTATCCAAAGTTCATCTTCATTGAAATAGAGACGTGTTTAATCTAATTTCGAGCCTATTGTGTAAAGTGAAAGTTTGGTAACAAAACAACTGCACAATTAATTAAATACAAATGTATTGTAGATTTTTTTTTTAAAGTGCGTATTTAAAATCGACAAAACTGAAGTTTTAACGATTTTAAATACGCACTTTAAAAAAAAAATTGTTCATACATTCATAATACCGTCATTTTCCTTAGCCTTAAAATTCATAGAGAGGAATATTCAATGATCGGTATTTGATCATAAAAAATAACATGTGTAGTCCTGTGTACAAACATGCTGAACACTTATTTATCTATACATTATGGCGCAGTGTGACTTCTGTTTGTTTCTCTGTCCGTACGGACTCTTTCACTTAAAGGTAACAATTTTTCTGATAAAAATATCTCCCAAACCATTTGAAACTATGGACTCTTCCATTTAAATGATTTCAGTCATTTTAAAAAAACAAAAAAACCTCAGATGAAATTGATAAGATGTAAACATTTTCTATAGTTTTGAGACGGGTCATTAATATTCAAATGGTTATTCAGACGATTGAACTCCTTGTTTGTGTTGTAAACACGACGTTTCGGCCGATCCATTCTTCGGCCTTCTTCAGGTGTAAATGCTAATGTTCCCTCTTCTAGACCACCTCCTCCTATGATTCTCTTACCCTACCAAAAAGGGATTGGTAAATGCATTCAAAATGACATCACAGTCATTTTCAAATGTACATACACACTCCGAGGTTTGCTAAGTAAGGTTGCCCCTACTCGTGACCCCAAACTGGTGACCATCTTCCTCTTTGGGAGGAAGTCCAGATTATTGACAGAGAACGATGTTGGAAGCAGAGAAAAATCAAAGCAGCAGCTCACGTCAAAATGTTAACTAAATGCATTAGTCAGACAAGTGCGGATTTCAACCCGATGTGGCTTCCACTTCTCAACAAACCTAAACCCGACAAGACAAAGACACAGAAACACTCGGGCCCTGCACTATATGGGTTACCCCCCCCCCTTTTAAACATAAATGCTGTTTAACCCATCACACTTGGATTTTACACCTGAAGAAGGTCATGTTTATAACACCAACAACAAGGAGTTCAATCATCCGAAGAACCATTTGAATATGTGAACATTTATTCACGATATTAATAGCTTTGAGGTAGTGAAATATTAAGTCTTTAAGTAAGAAAATGTGAAGAAACACGGGTAGAATTTTTTCAAATGCATTATGGCCTCCAGTGTGTGTGTGTGTGTGTGTGTGTGTATATATATATTGTATATATTATTAGTTTCTTTTTCTAAAAAAAACGTCTGTTGGAAATTTAAATATATTCATGAATTTTTTTCATGGGTAATAGTGTTCCCATAAAAACTTTTCCTCTAATCATTATGAAAAACTTACTGATCATTTGTTTTTATTCAGGTATCATCTATGATGTGATTGTTGAACCTCCCAGTATTGGCTCAACAACTGATGAAAGAGGAAACACAAAACCTGTAAGTGGCTTTCTTTTTATTTATATTTATATATTGATCAAAATAGTTTTTGAGTGTTTGGAATCGGTAACTTGTTTTGATTATTTTTGGGTTAATAAACGATTAGATTACCGATGGAGTGCTCTATGAATGTCGGTATCATCAGAGTGTATGTTAGTAACATAAAAAAATAAGAAAACTCAGATTTTTTTCCTATACTTGTATTTCATGGTCTGGCTGTAAAAATCTGACCCAGCCAATCTTCAGGGGGATGGTAGTACTCTGTCATTCTGTTTAGCACCCTGCTTCTTTGGAGTTCCCTTCCTCTCCATTTGACCATTTGTGTATGGTGTTAGTGTTTTTGGAAGAATGTTCTTTGGCTAGATGAAACAAAAATTGAACTTTTTGGCCACAACCCAGCTTGTCATGTATGGAAGAAAGATGGATGCCCCTATGATCGAAAAAGCACCATCCCCACAGTAAAACATGGAGGTGGAAGTATCATGGTTTGGGGATATTTATCTTTCAATGATACAGTGGCACATCATGTGATTAAAGGAACCATGAATGGAGCGATATATTGGAGTATTTTGGAAGCTGAGTTGATCTCTGGTGCAACAGTTTGAGTTTGAAGAAGGTTGGATCTTTTGACAGGATAACAACCCAAAGCATACAGCTAAAGTAACTTGCGAATGTTTTGTTCAGAACAATGTAGGGATGCTTCAGTGGCCTAGTCAATCTCCTGACTTGAATCCAATTGAACATTTTTGACAAAGCTTGAAAGATCGAATTCATCAGAGGGACCCCAGAAACATTAATGATTTGAAGGTCTTTTGCAAGGAAGAGTGGGCCAAGATTTTGAAAGAGTATTGTGAAGGGTTACGAAAAATGTCTCCAAGCAATAATTGCAAACCTGGGCTGTGCAACTAAGTATTAAAATATAAAATCAATGTATCCGAATATTTTTTTTCCACCATTACTTTTGTTTATATTCTATTCTGCATCGTATGTTTAGAAATATGTATTTTTTTCTTAGTAATTCTTAATTTTATATAAAAATACATCACCTGTGTAAATATAAGCATCGGAAGTATATTAAATGAATATTTTGCAGGTGTCCAAATACTTCTTTTCCCCCTTGGTATATAAACGAAAAATTATGCTCTACATGTAAATATTTGATTTACCATATTACAAGACGTTTTCTGTTTCCATATTTTTTACAAATTCGACTTTTAATGTTGTAAAGTAATTGTTGTCATCAGCTTGGCCATTGCTGTCAACTGTCCAGTACGTTTCTGATGCACTCTTTCCACTGGGCTCTGTTGAGACTTCCAGATCTTTCGGAGTTGTCAGCCAAGTGGTTGGTTGGGTTCTTTTGCATCCCAACCAGGCAAGGCACTGTGACCGACAACGTCAAGGGGATGACAGTACTTGTGGCACTTCATCCAAGTAATCACTTAGGCTCCTCGTGGTATCTGCCATGTAAGGAAGCCTCTTGGACAGCATCTGTAGAACATGTCCTAGCCATTTAAGTCTTCTTTTGGTGATGACTAAACTGAAGGTTTTCCAAAAAAGCGCTGCCGAACTTCTGCATATTTTATTGAAGATAGTGATTTTTGGATCATGTCAAGTTGTTGTAATGAAATACACTTTAGTTGTGTGTGTTAGTACGTGACCAAAATGCTGTATCATATTACTGGGGCTAGAAAATAAGTCAAATGGAAGTCAGAACAAAGAAAATGTGTTCAACCAACCAGTGGTTTAAGGGTTGCTGTGATTTCAAATCGGACGGCAGTTTAGATTCAGACAGTAGCAACAGGTCAACAAGCGAGGAGCTTCCCTAGGAATAGGAGAAGGAAACCAGGCGCCTTGATTTTTGGACTGCTACCATCACCGCCAGTCCTTCAGTAATTTAACAACTCTTTTAATTTTAACCAAAACAGAATTTAATACCTCAAATGATCCGCAAAAAAATCAAGGCGCCTGGTTTCCTTCTCCTATTCCTAGGGAAGCTCCTCGCTTGTTGACCTGTTGCTACTGTCTGAATCTAAACTGCCGTCCGATTTGAAATCACAGCAACCCTTAAACCACTGGTTGGTTGAACACATTTTCTTTGTTCTGACTTCCATTTGACTGGCCCCGGAATCGAAGCTATCAACGGAAGAAAACAAACCCATATTTTCAATTGAAAATAATGAATTTTGTCGTCTTTCCATCCATGTGGGCAAGCTTTTCTCTGATTTCCCTACACAGAAGGTTTGCTCCCATAAATGTACAAACCAACGACGAGACATCTCTCTCATATGTCGGCAGAACATATACTACCAGCATTATGAAAGTCGAAATAAATTCTTTGAATTCAAACGGGGAGATTTTTTGACTTTTCTAGAACCACCCATTCTTAAATCTGGTTAACTCTTTGAGGCACATTTCCTTTTCTTCCACTTTGGACTACTCTGCCATCTGTTGATCAGCCTGGGTACTAAACAAAATGGTGGGACAGAATATAAACTTTTGTGCTCCTGCGATATTAAAAATGACCCACCATGCACATACCAACACTTCAAAGGTGGGATGAAATTTAACTAACAATGCTTCAAAGGATGCACTGGGACACCTCATCAGTGATGTTCCTGAAGTCATTGTGTGTGTGTGTGTGTTTCGGGTCTTCCAACATCATCATACACCTTCACTCAGGTGACTCAGCTAGTGTTGATCAAGCCCTGACTTGTGTCCAATCAGCATTGGCCCATGGATTGCTCCTCCTGATCCAAAGCCATCTGGTGTCTTGTAGTGATTTACAGCCTTTTTCTAGCGCTTTTCTCTCTGATTTTATTTTCAAAATCCTGATGCACATTATATGATGGAAATACAGTAAATTCTTTTGCAACCAAAATATTCTTTCAAAAGTGTAGATTCAGCACATGACAATTGTTCATTATCCGTGATATTGTAAAAATGTAAATTTAAAACCCACTTTGAAGCCTTTCAGATGAGAGGAAAATAATCCAATGCCATTTCTTGAAACGAAAAAAATTAGGCTAAAGGAACATAATTTTTTAAATTTCAAACTAGTAGAAGAATTCAACCATAGCACAACAACATTTTGACATCATGTTGCTTTGAATGAACATTGTCTTTAATATATATATATATAATATATATATTCATTTCCAATTAT
>VCCN01004221.1:210621-223066 GCA_006491835.1 Architeuthis dux | reverse complement strand
AAAAAAAAGAATTGGTCAAATGCTTCCTAAACGTTTGGCACTACTTGAATACAATACTCCGCTTCTAAGAAAAAAGATTCGAGCTTCGAGCGTGGGAATTTAGCACCCTCCGGACCTCCGAATTTCACATCTCTCCGGGCGTCGGGCCTCAGAATTTTGCACCGTCCGGGCGTCGGGCGTGAGAGTTTAGCACCGTCCGGGCCTCGGAATTTAGCAGCCTCCAGTAAATCTTTGTTTCTCGTTCGTAAAAAAACTGGACATCAAAGTGAGATAACCCGAACCGATTGCTACAGAATCATTTGATTTAAGTCAATCAAATTTGTCGTCTGGTTTAGCGAAAATAGTAATCTTACCTCTTCTTCTTCTATAAAGTTTTATATCACAAGAATGTTTTTTTCTCTCTGATTTTTGTCAAGACGTAAAAGAGCATCTACTAAAATTGTAGTACAACTAAGAACTTTTAACAAATGTTAAACTTGATAAATAAAATTACATAATTATTCAATTATTACCTTTTTAGTTTAATATTCCCAGGCAATATATAAACGTAAAACAAGAAAATGCAGAACAACAATCATTCTTTTTCTATAGTTTTGAGAAGGGTCATTAATATTCAAATGGTTCTTCGAACGATTGAACTCCGAAGAATAGATCGGCCGAAACGTCGTGTTTACAACACAAATAACAAGGAGTTCAATCGTCTGAAGAACCATTTGAATAACAATGATTTTGATATGTTTTAAATACAGTGCAAATACAGAATACAGCCGTCATTTTACGGCAAGAGTGAACTATTAAACAGAAAGATAAAATCCTAGTTCACACACTTTCAATTATAATCTGCTTGAAATTAAATAATCCTAAACAAAAGTTCATGTTTGTGGGTAAACTTGAATTTAAAATGTTTAAAAAAAAGGAAGCCAAATGAATTTCGATAAAGTATTTAAGTCGTTAATTTCAAAAACTATTGTTCAAATCCTTCCTAAAGGTCTCTTCAAATATTCACTTAGTAAAAAATGTGACTTTGGTTTTTAGGGAACTTTATTAAACCGGGTTTTGTTTGACCTTCACAATTCAAACACAAGGAACAAAATAATGAATGAAGTGTTCTTCACGCTCAAAAAGAAATGATAGATTTTACTAATCTGAACCGGTTTAAAGAGTAATCAAGCCAGAATACATCAAAAAAGATTTAAGAGCTAATTAAATAATTAAAAAAACTCACATGTGATTTTCTGCCATTGAGGTAAACCGGAGAAAATCTGTCTCAATGAATTCATCCTTCTTAGCCTGTTCGCCATCTTGCTGTCCAGCACCGGAAGATTTGACAGGAATTATCTCCCTTGATATCGATTATCTCCCTTGCACGGGGCACGTTAGAATCTTTGACACACAACCAGTGTTGCTAACTCAACAACTATTTTTACGCTAGTTTGACTGCCAAAAAGCGCTAAATTCTTTTTAAATAGCCAAAAAGACACTAAAAATGGCCCCAAAATACCAAAATGTTTTAGGCCCAAACGCACTAATCTAGCGCTTTTTGCACTGCCCAAACAAGAAACGCGCCGAATTTAGCGCGAAACGCGCTGAATCGGCAACACTGCACAAAACCCGTCAAGATGCAGATGGCATATTTTAGCCAACTGATATTGGTTGTAAGGGAAAAAAAGTCACAACTTTGGTTTCCCGCTAGAAAAAAAGGCATATGATTAAAAAAAAGTAATATTTTAATTTAATTTTATTCAATTTATAGCCATAAAATAAGTGATATTTTTAATAAAATAAGTAATATTTATTCTATTAAAACATTATTTTTTATAAATTAGATGTAACTTTAATTGTCAGTATTTGCTTACTTTATCTAAACATTAATTATTTTATAAAAAATATTACTTATTTTATTACTATGAATTAAATAAATGAAAATATTACTTATGTTATGACTATAAATTAAATAAAATCAAATATTACTTATTTCAGTAAAAAGATTTTCTTAGCCAGAAACCAAAGTTATGGCTTTCTTTCCTATGAATGTTTTCCTAGCGTACAATATGACTTTTTTCCGATCATTCTGAGATTTATTTGAGGGTCTATTTTTCCCCACCAGTAACACCAACACCACCACCACTGCTTAATGTACGACAAGTATTCTCAACCTTTTTGGCGTCACAGCCCACTTTCACATAGAAATTCTTTCCACCGCCCACCTGTATAGTAAATATTCAAAAGGATACCAAAAATACTTTAACTCTTACAAAACAATGAAAATGAACAGCTTTCGTATTACAAGATTCTTTAATGAAAGTAATGTAAAGTAGTAACATCACATAATGATTTTATATCATCAATGCGATCCCTGGTGCGACGCAGCTAGTGCAGACACATTGGATTTAAAATTAGTCATCTTTAACCGCAAATCATCTCGCTTGGTTATATCCAGCCTACTTCTAGTTTTAGAAAGCAAGGTACTGACATGGCTGTAACCAGCTTCTACCAAGTAGGACGTTGGGAAGGCAAGCAAAATCAACTTTAAGTGCTTCCATAGATTGGGGTAAGATTTCAATATACTTTGATGATACCACTTGTTTGTTCCGAAGCCGATACCGCATTGTGGCATCATTGTCATTTTGTAACTCTATTAATTTGTTAATGGAAAGCTAATTAAGATGAAAGTAAGTCTTAATAGTAAACTAACTAGCTCCTATTATTAATATATCTGACTCCAATAAAAAGTTACGGTATAAACAATAACAAAGATAAGATGAGAGCGTAGTACTCTCTCTAACAGTGAAGCTGTACGTAGCAGCAGTAATAATAGTGGTTAGAAGCCTTTAATGGTCTGACTGCCCGTAAGTAAAACTAGCGTGCTAGCGAAAGAAAGAGGGTAATGTTAAAGATGCGCATAAGATAGGTCTTTCTTTCTCTGCCTGTTCTGTTCTGTTCTGCAATAGTAAAAAGGAAATGAAATTATATGCATAAAGATTAAGATAGCTGGGTCTTCTTATAGTAAGAGGTGAGTGGTGGAGTGTGGCTGGTCCAAATTGAGGTGTGTTAGACTGTGTATCATCAAGTATACAAGATGGGATGTGATGTGACAAGAAACATGATTTTGCTAGACTTCTTGTCTGCAAAGCATATTATGTTCTAGTCAAGTACGGATTTCTCATGTCCTGAAAGCTGGTTATCTAAAAGACGAGATAACCCATTTTCTCGGAATAAAAATCTGGATTGTTCCAAATGAAATTGAGTCAAGTGGATTCAACTCGCTGACCGTATGCGTGAGTGCATTACAAATTCTTTCTGCACAGCATTAGAACTGCACTAGAACAGACAATACAATGATATCTTGGAATCGCTGTACCATGTCATCATGCAATAATTGCAAATAGTCGCGATATGTTATTATATCCTCATCAACCAATTCATCTTTCAAGCTATCCAATCGTTGAAATTGGTGGAGTTGACGTCTGGAAATGTTCATCTTATATAGCGCCAATTTAGAAATGAAGGCAGTGATGGACGCTTTACAGTCGATAAGCGTTTGTTTCCTCCCTTGCAATGACGTATTAAGATCATTAAGTGAATATGTCGCTAAGGAAAAAGATATCATGTTTTGCAGCAATCAGAGAAGAGAATTAGTCCGGAGTACAGCAGGGCCTAACGTGTACCCCCCCCCCGCGATCCTACATTTAGAGTACCAAAATGTTCCTTAGGATGTCCTCTTTCAGATAAAAGATGTTACCAAGAAAAAAGTTGGGAACAACTACCTCATTTGCATAAAACAAAATGGTCGAAAACCATGTCTGAAAACCATGATTTCGCCTTTTAAAGTACTCAGATATGTCAACTGGGAGACGAGATATGAATTTCTGTTTTCTTTAGTGTGTGCACGGTAGGCCCTGCTGAACCCCGGACTAATTATCTTGCTGTGTAGTTGCCTTCTGAAATATCGAGCTCAATGTTTTCCGCATTTCGAATGAGGCCTTAAGTTGCAAGGAATATGATAACGGTTTGTCCTTCTGGTCAGCATGCGTAGAATGTTTTGCCAGACTTGTTGTCTACAAAGCGTATTAAGTTCGAGTCGAGTACGGATTTTTCATGTTCTGAAAATTGGTTATCTAAAAGACGAGATAACCCATTTTCTCGGAATAAAAAATCTGGATCGTTCCAAAGGAAAATCGAGTCAAGTGCTTTCCACTTGCTGGCTGTATGCGTGAGTGCAAAAATACGTATGAGTCCGCTACACACACCTACACAAACAATTACACATTTCTATACGTACCTACATAGTGTGCGATATCACAGTGCTGCTGCCTGGTAAATTAATAATAGAAAATGTTGCGGTTTTTTATTGTCAATTACAGACTTTATCCTATCGCCCACCTAAATCTCAGAACGCCCACCATTTTCTGCACAGCTTCTCACCGCCCAACCAAGAGTTGAAATCGCCCAGGTTGAGAAACCCTGTTTTACGAGGTAAAAAGCAGCATATATGGGTGGCTGTGATTCATAATTTCCCTTGGAATGCTAGGGATTATTTTCAACTTGTTTTTGACGAGAAAGCTTGTCGACTGAAACAGTGGCGTAGCAAGAGTTCTCAGCGCCCGGGGGCAAAAATAATTTTGCCCCCTCCCCTAAAACGTCTCATTATTTATTTCGTGACTCATTACCCATTTAATGACAATAACGTGAAGAATTAAATACCACCTTACATAGGTTTAAAATAAAGTCACACTATAACATTTAATTAGTATAAATTGAATTAAAATATTACTTATTTTATTAAACAAATCTTTTTCCTACCCAGAAAATCAAAGTTGTGACTTTTCTTCCTATTACGTTTTTTTAGGTAGCTCAGGGTAACGCTACATTGTGACTTTTGTTCCGTGACTTTTATTCCGGAATTCTTTTTTAAATATATTGTATACTTTGCGCCCCTTCACACTAGCGCCCGGGGGCGATTGCCCCCCCCCCCCCCGCTACGCCACTGGACCGAAATACTTCTTTGAGAGATTTGAGAAAGTTAACTAAAAATTCTCCCCCCAAATCAGCTACAATGGAAATTGATCACAATTTTCATTGATAAAAACGAAAAGAACATCGGGTAAACAAAGGGAGATAACCAATACATTACTCTAAGTAAGACCAAATAATCTTTCTTCCGGGTGTGCACGTGAAACCACATGGCTGACGTGTTAGTAGATTTGATTTGATTACGTTGTAAACGAGAAAATATGAGTACACGAGTTTTCTGGCTACGATGTATATAGGGACCTTCTTAAAAATATATTTGTTAATTATATTATGTGGAGAAGCTGACTTCGAATTGACAATGAAGAATAATAAACTGAAAACCGGAGAATCCTCCGAAATGGGGGATGATGATGGGCACATAAAAGAAAACACAAACATCGTCGATGACAATAATTCACTCCCAACAAAAAAGCAGAACTGTAACACGAATAGTGTTGCTGCTAGTAGTGGTATAACTCCCTGTGGTGCACACAGTGCTACTACTACTGTTACTACTGGTAGCATGGCGAGCCAAAAAAGGTTTTCAAATTTTGACAATGACAAGACACCGTCGTCGTCGTCGTGCAACGCTGTTGTACTTTATCAGCCAGAATTAAACCCCCTAAAAAGATTCAAAGTCCCGACTCGAACTTTTGAGTTTGCTGGTCGACAGCTGACCATTCGACAGAAGTGGGATGACCATGGAGTAGCCGCTGTCGTGTGGGATTCTGTATGTTAACTTTATTTTTTTATTTATCTTCTTACTAAGTTTACCCATGATGCCCATGGGAGTCCGCTATTTTCGATACTTATTTATTAAAGGCTTAATTTTAAAAAAAGAGTTTTCCGTTCAAAATTTTGGAGAAGAACAAGTTCTTTTCATATAATTCCTACCCTACCTTTTAATTACTTTGATGATTTATCTATTTTATATAATGATGCTTTCGTTGATTTTTAAACAATTTACAGATATATCCCTGGAGATACTAATTATGTTTACCTTTTTTAGAATAACATCCAGGAACTGCTGGAACCGAACTCCTACTTTGGGGGAAAAAAAAAAACGAGGAAAATTATGTAAAATAATTTTCTTTTCAGAATCTTTTTAGTTTTATTCGATTAATTATCATTCAGGCTTTTGATCTATGAAAAAAAATGCGTATTTTTTATTCTTTCTATGTCTTGGTTCGAATAAAAATATTATAACAAGAATGAATAATTAAATATAGTGAAATGATGAAAAAATATTTATCACCTGAATTTTTAATATATTTTATTCTGTGTTTTGTTTATGTAAATTGACCGCTATTTCAAATTATGGATGCTGCAGGTGATAACATGCCATTTTTTGCATGGCGCAGCTGTCGTGCATTTTATTCTTGCTTATTTTTTCCACCCAAATATATATGTACTGCATTGTCTACCATACATTTTAAAAAATCAGATGTCACTTCCATGCTTGAAATTTATTTTCATTTTTGTTCATTTTGTTTATACCTACTCATTGTCAATAATGATGCAGTGCAATTGTTTTATGTAACCCCAACTTAATGTAGCAATATAAATTTATAAAAATCTGAAATTCAGGTAGATGAACCAGACCCTTCGAACAGTTGAATACATCAGCAATAAAACGAAAACAAATTTACACAGTGTTCTCATTTGCATCATTTTAGGATGTAAAATTAATTGTTTTACTTGAAACAGGCTTGCTTTTGACAGCAGTTAATGCATCATTAAGCCAGCTTCAGTGTAGTTGGGGTGGGATTAAACTAATAAGAAAAATCGTAGTTAAATTGGGTATGTCCGATGTCAAAATAAAGATTATTTAAAAAAATATTGATATTCTCGGATGTGACCATCTTCTCACTTAGGCTGTTCCATGCATTTGCTACTCATGCCGAGAAGAAATCTTTTCTAACACCAGTGGAGGTCTGAATTTGTAGTTTACGACTGTGTCCTCTGGTTTTACTGTCAGCATTTTCTTATCAGGGCATTTTGAGCAATGTATATCAGTATCCACTCTATGCATGTTGTTCCGGATTCTATAGACCTCTAGTAGATCAGCACGTTTTCTTCTCTATTCAAAGCTCTCTAGATAAAGTTGTTTTAATCTTTCAGTGTAAGATATATCTCCCAGCCTTGGAATGGTCTTGGTGGCTCTCCTCTGAACTCTCTCTATGGCATCTGAGTTGTACTTCAGATAAGGAGACCACATGCAGGAAGCAAACTCCAGATGGGGACGTACCAGAAACTTGTACAGTAGTAGGAAGCTCTCCTCATCGATGAACTTAAATTAAATGAAATATTTGGACACCTGAAGAAGGCCGGAAAGTAAAAACAGCCTAAACGTTGTGACTATAACAACCAAGATGAGGACACTAGTCTGAGTAAATCCATGTATAATTCTATACGTTTTAGTTTAGTTGGCTGTTTTCTTTCTTCTTTTTGATAAAGTTTATTGCCTGATGTATTCAATTTCACAAAATCCAAGAAAAAATATGTCATGTGTATGCTTATATTTCCAGGGGTGGGGGGATATATTCGGAATATATCTTAGCAACAACCCTGTTACCAGCAAATAATAATACCACCTTTTTGGGTCTGGTTCATCTTCCCGAATTTCAGTTTCCCGAACACAGTTATCCCGGACGTTGATTGGCTGATTCTTGACTTGGCTGACTTTGCATGTTCTTGACTGTTTATTTGCTTGAAAAACAAATAATACTGTCATTATTGTAAATACTCAATTGAAAAATTCAGCTGTTTTGGTCCATGCTTCAGCGATAAATTCAAATAACCGTGAGAATTAAAATGTGACCTACGAGAAGTAATTTTCGCTGTTGTGCACACATTAGCACTTTGTAAATAGATAGCCACACAGGCATGATAGAAAGTGAAGTGGGGCGTATATTTATGACCATGAAAAATAAATGTTCTCATGCTAATAATAAGAGTAAATGGTTGAACGACAAATTACAGGTATACCTTGATTAGTGCGGTTAATCAGTTTCAAAATGGTCCCTATTGTTCAATGTCTTTAATGTGTTCTTTTTTCGACTGTTACTGTATTGATTTGTACAGCAATACCATAACCGTACTACATCAAAAACTGCACTAATTAAAACTGCATTATTCAAGATATTTTTCTACAGATTTTTAATTTTGACATCTGATGGATTTTAGCATTTTATTATTAAACATTTTAATATTAATTTTAATTTTGCAAATTTTGACTTTTTTAAATTTAATTTTTTAGCCTTAAGGGTGTGAGGTAGATTTTGAAATCTCAAAGGGGTGCAAATAAAATTCTGAAATCTCAAAGGGGGGCGAGGAAGATTTTGAAACATCCATCAACCTCTATGACGACCTGTTCCATTCACAATAGTTGTGATAGCCATTGTAATGTTTATATATGTATGTATATATGTATGCTTAATATCAATAAACAAGCCGAAGCAGAGCTACCCAACAGACCCCATAAGGAACCTGGTTTCCGGTACCGGAAATGAGGGTCTGCAACTGGGAGCTGGGAAGAGTCTCTTTGTCCACCAGCTATCACCCTGACTGTAAGCGCTTTTGTTCCTCTCTCTTCTTTTTCTAAACACAGCTAAATACGGTTCTAACCAAACACATTTAACCAACACAGAAAACAACAAATAGCCATGAATGCTGATATAAGGGTGAATACACATTTGGCATTTGCTGTATACAACACATTTGCTAATCACCTGTATAACTTAATCAGCAAAGGGTGACATGTATGTGAAAAATAACATAGAAACTATAAGTATTTTGAAGCAAAAGGCAAATAAAACTTAAAATTCTGCTAAACATATTTTTATTAAGATGAACAATTTGAGCCGATTAATCTACATTGTAGTTTTCCCATTTGCAGGCAGTTGTCCTCGGTGAATTCTTGGAACGAGAGAAACATTTAGTGAAAAACAAGAATATTATAGAACTTGGTTCCGGTACTGGACTTGTGGGTTTGGTGGCTGCTTTTTTAGGTAAGTAAATTTGTCTTATTTTCCCCCCTTTTTCTTGTTATTTAATTAGGTCAGTTTGGCACAAGGTCTCAAGTGTGTGGCACCCAATGAGGATCAAGCTCATTATAGTAGTAATGGTCTGCTAGACTAGCTTGATAACCATTGCCCCATAGTAATGTACAATTGTTATTCTTTTTTTTCTATTACTGGAATCTAAGGATGTTATCATAACCAGATTATATTATAATAACCTTGAGTTTGTGGGTTGGATTACCTCCCTTTCTCCTCTCCAACGATTAGTAAAATGGCAAACACGGTTACAAATCAAACACATTCTAATCTCACACAGCTAGAACAGAAAGACTAACAAAGCGAACAGAGGCAGTAAACACAACAAAAACGTTACACTGATGATAATCAGAGATTTTCTGGCTAAAATACTATTAACATTTTTACTTTTATTTTCATCATTCTTAACAAATGTATTTTTTTTGGTTAAGCATCATACTTGGCTCTATCAGTGATTAGAAATCAACTTGTAATTCTGTAACATAACTAAGAAAATAACACCTCTGTCGTCTGCTTTATTAAAAATTCCAAAATTCTCTCTCTCGTGATTGGTCAGCTTTTGACAAATTGACCAATCACAGGATAACGTATGAAGATCATAGCAAGCTTAGTAATAGTATAAATATTTGTATATTTTATCCATACATAAACAATTGTGTAATTTTTATGTGTACTATGTAAATATTTACGGAAGTGGGAAAGGGGAAGGCTCAGTTCAACACGTGTTTTCTTATTCCGTCTTCTTTTCTTAACACACTTAAACACAGTTACGAATCAAATGCATTGTAATCTCACACAGCTAGAACAGAAAGACTAACAAAGTGAACAGAGGCACTAAACACAACAAGAACATTACACTGATGATAATCAGAGATTTTCTGTCTAAAATACTGTAGTGTCTTCCAGCCGCCTCCCAGCTCGTGGGATTCTCACTGAAAGGGAAAAGGATGAAGCAAAAAGGAATAAAGGACAAAGGCGAATGTGATGTTGATTGAACGCCGTCCGCTGAAGAACTGCCTGTTCTTTCGTCCGAACGGTCTCTTTATTTTTCCCCCGGTCTGCCTCGCGCATGACCGGGGACTCACGTTTTAGGGGTTTGTGGCAAGGGAGGTAACTCGTGGTATTTGCTCCCTTGCGCAGCATGGCAGGACATCACAAATACTATTAAAATATTTACTTATTTTCACCATTCTTAACTAAGCTCAGCTTACAGTAGTGGGGTATTCTGTGAGGATCGAACTCACTAAAGTTGCAAACCAGCTTGCTAATCATTACTCCATAATGAGACGACCCATTTTCTTAACCTGGCATGCAACATCCCCAAGTGGAGTGTACAGCAATTCTTTTTGTGGGGGTATGTGTGTGAGAAAACAATGGCTAGATTATAACAAATTTCTTTTTTGTTTAATTACTGAAGTATAAAACTTTTGTTCTTTCTCCTACATGTCTCTCCTTGTGGCTTTGTTAGTAATATCTTGATACAGACTTTTAATTTTTACTTTAAGATTAAGAGCTGTCAAGTTTTAATGTTGAAGTTCTGTCAAATATACTGAATACATACAAATAAAATACAGCTAAAAATCAGTAATATATTTTATCCTCTTATATAATGCGGCCCCCATGATGAATTTTTTCTGTGAAGGAGTGTGAAACAAATTTGTCATGAGGATTCCATAAACATATATTATAGTTTCCTGCTAATTGTTAAATTGTTTTCTATTTTCACAGATGGAAATGTAACGGTGACAGAGCGGGAATCAGTTCTGGAGAATCTGCATTCCATTGTAAAAGAAAATGTCCAGGATGATAAAGAGACTCAAATTCGTGTTGTGAAGTTAGATTGGAAAGATGATCTCACCAATTCTTTTTCTCCTGAATACGATCTCATCCTCGGAGCCGACATTATTTATATTGAAGAGACATTTCCAGATCTGCAAAGAACTCTTCTTTACCTTAGTAATCGGCCAAACTGTATGATTCTTCTTTCTTGTAAAATCAGATATGAAAAAGACTCTAATTTTTTGGAAAAGATGAAGAATGATTTTACTGTTAAACGGTTGGTTTATGAGGCTGAACGTGATATTTCTATTTACAAAATCAAAAGGAAACATATTGGTCAGTGATTGAATAAATACAGGTTGAACTTCATTTGAATAAATACAGGTTGAATTTCATTTGAATAAATACAGGTTGAACTTCACGGATAAATACAGGTGAACTTCACTTGAATAAATACAGGTTGAACTTCACTTGAATCAATACAGCTGGAACTTCATTTGAATAAATACAGGTTGAATGTCACTTGAATAAATACAGGTTGAACTTCATTTAAATAAATACAGATTGAACCTCACTAATCTGGGATTCACTAGCCAGGCAGCTTCGATTGTTCGGGACAGTGATTTGAATCTGGCGGTCTTCTAGGTATGAACAATTTGGCAAGAAATTGACCCTTTAGGAAAAAACAACCCAAACGAATAAAAGTTATTTTTATCATCAAAAATCTTTGTGCCATTAGTAAGAAGAAAGAGTAAGTGTGAGCTAGGAGGTTTATGTCTATGTAAGTTGTATTGGTATCAGTAATACAGTACAGTATATGCATTAGTTTGCGATTAATTACCCTAAGCTTCATTGATTTGGAAAATCCATTACTCAGGCTCCTGTCTGCTCCTAAGTTGGCTGGATTAGTGATGATCAATCTGTACAGTGTTTAATGACTTGCATTTTGTTTTGCATTTTAAACTAATTACCTTGAACTCCATTTGTAGGATGTTGTAATCATCAGGGCCATCCCTGGGTACTGGAAACACACCCAGGTCGCCAAGTGCTAAGGGGACCTGTCATGTATCTGAGACAGTAGGACTTTCCAAATACAAATGGAAAAATTGGAAAATGAATAAATTAAACAATAAAATCAGTCAAAATAAGAAAATTGTTATTAATTAACAATGTTAATTAAATTGTTTGTATTAAAATTAATTATTGTTATTAGTTTGTTTTCTTGGTAGTTCTTAATAAATTTATTGTGTGTTTAGTCTTCCCGCAAAATACTGAAAGTTTGTTATGGTCTATGTGTTTGCTGCATTTATCAAACTTCGTTCAGTAAATCCAAAGTCAGTTCGGATGGATCCATGTGTTTGTTAAAGCAAAAACTAAGACTGTCAGTTTGTGGCAGTGATTAAACAGCGCAGAGCAGATAGCTTTGTGGCCTTTTGGCTAGGATCAAAGTGTAGTATCTGTTCTTCGAAAACGACATGGCCTCGAAGTTCGGACAAAAGCAGACCTGCGCAGGATATCTTGGCTAGCTGGTCAGGAGGCGATCACTATTAGACACTCAGGATTTGTCCTGGGGAGCTTTTGACCCACACCGGTCC
>VCCN01004221.1:192651-202790 GCA_006491835.1 Architeuthis dux | reverse complement strand
AAAAGACCTCATTATAAATTAGATGCATAAACTGGAATAAACATGGTAACTTTGTTATTTCATTAAAAATAAACTAAAAAAAAATATAAAATTTAAAAAAAAAGGGTCCTTCAAAAAATAAAAATATTACGCAATATTAAAAAAAATATATGAAGTTAACTTTTTAATAGGGACACCCTTTTTTATTCTGAGGCTGTTTTTGAGTGTTATGAGGCACAGATATCCAGTTTTGAATTGTCAGGTATTGAAATCATTTAAATTGAAACAAACGTTAATTAGCACCAATCAGCCAATTTAACCATGGGTCTTGACAGCATGTATCCAATCAGATGTCATCTTTTCTGTATCTAAACTCTCTCAAGAAAACATGATTAAAAAAAAGATATGCTTAAATATGACATTTAATGTGCCCTTTCAATAAGGAGTCATTTGGCTTCTGTCTAATTGACTGAGATGATGAAACAAATTTGCTGATCAATGTTTAATTAAAAGTTAGTCAAATTTTATTAACTCTTAGTTTCATACAAACAAATTTACATGTTAATAACAAGGGGAAACAACTGATCAAAGTTACCTTACTTTCAACTTTAGGTGAAGTTTTACAAATTTTTGTTTTTGTTGTTTTTGACATTATAAGTGTAACAAACATGGTTTCCACTACAGAAGAGCTCAGGGTCTGCTAGAAGCAGTTTCCAGCAGTGTATGACATTAAGAGTTAAATACATTGATGTGGTCGATACCAGTGCCTTGTGAAACACCTTTAAAATAGCCAGAGAATTTATGGGAACTTACTATGCACCATTTACTTTCTGGGCATACCTCCTGCAATCATTTGTTGGTAACCAATAGTCAGATGGAGGTTATCTATTTGTTGCAGTGAACGCAGATAGTCAAACTTATTACGGTCTTCCATCCTGACCAGTTTGAGATCATCATAAAGATTCTTCAGCCCAATGATACGAGCATTCTCCACCATGAAGCTAGAATTAGACTTGGCAGCCTCCGAAATGACTTGCGACTCAGAATTTGCAGCCTGTAATGTTTCAGCAGCCGTGTTCTCAATCTGTTTCACCTAGAATTAATTATAAAAAAGAGAGAAAGAAAAAAGTGTTATGTCCATGCATTTGAATAAAATGCTGAGAGGAAGAGAAACTGATTAAACCTTTTTTAAAAAAAAAAGATTTAACATTTAACATTTTATTTTATTTATTTCACTATCATGGTCTTTGGAAAGCATTCGGTATGAATAGAGACATTTTGAAGAGTACCCTGCCAATGTGCTTAAAACGTAAAGTATATAACGGTTGCCTAATATCAGCCATGACCTATGGATGCGAAACATGGAAATTAACAAAACAAGCTGAAAATCAACATGGAGTAGCACAGAAAGCCATGAAAAGAGCTATGCTAGGGATAACTCTAAGAGATATAAAAAGATCAACATGGATCAGAGGGAGGACTAAATTGAAGGATATTATACAAATAATTAAGCAGCAAGAATGGAGATGAGCTGGCCACCTAGCAAGAAGAAATGACAACGTGGCAGATTTGTATATACAAGCACACATCATAACAATCATATTTACACAATATCTGGGGCCTTAAACCTTTGCGGTGATGTAATAAACATCATAATTCTTCTAAAAGTCAATTACATCTATTGATAGTATTACATATTCTGGTAATCTCTTCCAAAGTCCCACCACTCTATTGCTAAAAAAGAATTTTCTGATATTCAATATACTTCTGATGTACATGTTACAGCTGTTTAGGCCATTTTCAACATCCAAACCCTTGTGTATTGGTGTATGCCTTCTGATGTACATGTTATGGCTGTTTAGGCCATTTTCAGTAAAGAAAACAGTTTACAAATCCCAATGTTGTCTTCTTATCTTCTGTATTCACTAGTTGCAACTATAAACAGATCCATATATTTTTAATGTTCACCTTTAAAAAAAAAAAGGAACACACACACACATAGCAGTCAAGTACCTATTCAGGAATATAGTTTTGTTGAAACTACAGCCCCTTTTAATTGTCCCTTCATTGTCCAAAATCACACTTAGATGAAAAACAATAAATGTTTTATGACTCAAAACACTTCCGGCTCCAAACAACAAGTTAGTTTTAACTTGTGCCAAGCTGCCCACACACATTTACACATTAAAATCCCAGCTCCTAACCACATTATTCAACCAATCGCAATAAAACAAAAACATTTTTAAACCAATAAAATGCCTTGAAACACAAAAAAGAAAGATTAGGCTTTGGAGCCAATTTTTCATTTCATCAGGCTATATAAACTCAAAACTAATTCAATTCTTCATCAGTCAACTTTTAAGTATGAATGACCAAATGGATGCAGAAGTGGTGCCATAGCTGATTGGAGTTTTACCTCATGAGGCGTGGTACTGCTCTGCAAAGTCAAGTCCAGGGAGCAGAGTGAGTGTTCACAGTGAATCGCACAACCAGAATTTGTTTTTAGCTGCTCTAAGGGCTAACACTAGAACGCCTAGGTTCTATTGTCAAGTAGCTAAACACCTTAAAACTCCCTAGAATAATGACTGTTTTTGTCCTCAGTATTACCGATGTAGAGCGATTCAGTTTTTCCATGGCGACCCAAAACTTGTGTGCCATATCCTCACCTCAGTAAACTTTGCGTACCTAATCCTGATCCCTTGTTTCCAATAATACTAAGAAAGACACACATTTAATTCTTATGAAAATAAGAAATTTCTGATTGAAGTCTTAGGAATTATAAACAAATCGATGAGCGTCAAAAAGAAACAAACTTGAATTTATGACTTCACCTTTTTCAAATACAAT
The DNA here is from genome assembly GCA_006491835.1 of Architeuthis dux. Lineage (NCBI taxonomy): Eukaryota > Metazoa > Mollusca > Cephalopoda > Oegopsida > Architeuthidae > Architeuthis > Architeuthis dux. Next base: position 199,964 of record VCCN01004221.1, on the reverse strand, counting down.
GATTTCATTAATTTCATTAAATCTCTGTACGATCTATAAGAATAATTGCAATCAAACTCATGACAACACTCATATGACTTTGCGGCAATAGTAGCAAGGACTAAAGAGAATTTTTTTTAGACTTTACTAACTCACACGTTCGTGTGTGAAGTTCCAACATTAAAACTGACCATGTGTCACACCATTTATTTGTGGGGGTCGAGGCAAATAGGACAGTCAACCATCAAGTGATGCCAGACTGTCCAAACCACCTTGGACAATCATTAGGTTGAGAATAATAAAGGTATTTTCCCAATATTGTAACATTTGATCATTGGCCATTTTTTTTTTGTGATGTGCCTCTTACCTTCTGTTCTGTCTCTTTGCGAACAATGTGCGCCTCTTGAAGATAACCTTCTCGCTCAGCTGAAGCATTTAATATCAGAGCGTTAAGAAAACTCTCATCCAAAGCATCGGGAATATCAATGGCACCCAGTTGGAAGTAACGGACATCTACAAACATGCCATAATCTCCAATGGTGCAGTTATTTCTGGGCTTGCAATCTATGCATTCTAAAACAAAGGAGAAAAGAAGCAGGTTTATTCTGTTAGAGAATATTCTAAAATATAAGTTTTCATGATGTTTGGCTGCTGTTAAAAGAATCCAAATTAAGCATTTTTATTGTGGGAATCACGGGATACGAATTAATTAAAAAAAAATAGAATTAATCAACTTATTTTTGTACCCATTTTTATCATCGACAAGGATTGAACAAAAGAAAAAATCAACCAAACTTAGAAGTACAGAGGAAGCTGCTCATTGTGATCATTTTGGGACAAGGTCTTTCAGATAACAATAACTGGCTGATAACATTAAGCAAAGGATATAAAAATTAGAACAATTTACATTCATTGTTATAAATTTAGATACATTTTTATAAATTCATTGTTATGTTATTAAATTCATTGCTTTAAACAACTTAATATTATAAAATATTACTATGATTAATATAAATATTTTAATTCATTTGTAATAAAGTGTTATAAATTATACATAGCAGTTAATGGGTTAATGATCAACACATGATGTTCTGTGGGCATAATTAAATAGTTACAGCAGCTCCTTTCACAAAAGCTGGTGATTTAAAAATCTTAAAGCCACCTCTCTTTTCTTTTTCAATGTTACAATCAATTAGCTTGCATGTGTAACGGATACATATCACAAATGTATTTTGAACTCAAACCAAAACACTCTGGTCATTGAGTGAAATGATTGACACATATTTTCCACGGAACACACAGGTTTCAGATTTTCCTGAACCAAATTATCTGTCCACAATTACACTTTCAGATAGCTGACTCACACGGCATGAAAATATACCACTTGAATTGTAATTCGATATGCATGCTGACTAAATATCTAGAAAAGACTTGTACCGTGTACCACCATAAGTCAGATATTTTTAATATAATAATATCACTGTATTATACATGCATTTAGAATAATAAGGGACATACCCAATTCAAATGAATTGAACTGTCAACGGATAAATAGAATCAGATTTTTAGTATTATATAGATAGATGGAAGGAAATCAGATCATTATCATCAGGATGAGCCAGAATGCAGACCCCACAATATTACTTTCTTTTTTGAATTTTCAAAAACTGACATGCTAAAAACATGCCTGGGGTCTCATTAGTACACACAGACAATTTCATGGTGATATGTAGTGTGATTCCTGAGTTACGCAGTCACATACAGACGGACAGACATTTGTCGAGTTACAGTAGGTTGGTATTTGAAGAAGAAAGCACAAAATCATACTAAACTGTACAAATATGACAAGACACTTACCATTTGTGTTACTGCTTTTTTCACAGTCGGCATGACAGCAATTCCCTCCAAGAACTCTTTTTAAATTCAGATATAATTCTGTCTCGAGCGTTATGCGTTGCTTAACGACATCACGTGTGGTGAATCTGGTCACCACATTCTGGAAAATGAAGAAGAATTCATTACAAAAATAAAAAAAGCAAGAAGTTGACCCATGCTAAATGTTGAGGCAATGGGTAAACATTTAACTCTTAACATCCTGTTGAAAATTTTCCAAAGTCCAAAGCCCAGTCCTGTAATGATTGAGCAGAAAATGGCTAAAAATGAGTTTGTTCATTCAAATGTAGTTTACTGAATTAGAACTCATGTTTCCTCAACAGATGATAGTTGATTTGATTGAACGATTTAGCAGCTTTGTGGTGCTATTTAAAGGGAAAGAGGTGTAACGAATGACCGGCCCAGAATGGCTAACCCACATGAAATGCGAAAATAAGGCTTCCTACTTTTTGGCTGACATCACAGCTCAGCTGCTGCTGATGTTAGCTAGTATAAGTAGCCAGGCTTAAACCAACACACTAGTCGCTAAAGAGGTTTCTTTGTATCTAGTTTTGAGCAGATTATGAAAAGCAAACACATACCTTTATGGCATCATTTCCTTTTCTTTTCACTTTGTCATGGTAGTAGATATCATATTTCCTGTGTAAATAGGGAAGCTCATCTTGAACAAGAAAATACTGGTACCAGGCAGAAAGGCCAACCTGAAAGGAATAATTTATCATAGCTGAATATAAGTAATGTATATATATATATATATATATATACTAGCATAGTATCCATAAAAAATGATGGGATTATTTACATACGGATAAATTATACAAATATATATTTTAATACAAAATGCATTTATTGCAAACCAAAAAAAAACAAAATGTATACCTTGAACAAAATTTATTTTTCTATTGATTTTCTCCAACTCTTCATATTTTCTGTTTTTTAATCATTTTAAAACAATAAAGCAACAGAATTAAATAAAAATTGAATTTATTTCAAGCGGATATTTCCATGACGAGATAAGAGCTAATGATTTTCAAAAAAAATTAAAAATAACTTTAAAAAATCAATTTCTAACTGTTATGTTGAACTAACACTAAGATAATACAAGGGAGATAAATACCTAGAATTATCTCCCTTGCTGCAGTCTGTCATGACGGAATTGAGTTTCCATCATGCGCCGTGCTAATGGAAATAAAGTGTGTACACACGTGGAGAAAAAGACCCAGTCATTATTCTCTGAGTGTGAGCAGTGAAAACAACATATATTTGGCTTCGTCCTTGTTTCTTTGTTTCATCTTCCTTTTCAGTGAGATTCCCATGAGCTGGGAGACACTACACACACTAGAGAAAAAATTACTGGTTGAAGTATTACAATTCAATGAAAAAGCAATAGAAAAGATGGACGATTTAAAATAATCTTCATGTGTTTTAATAATTTGACACATTAAAAAAAACAGTAAAGAATTTTTAGTTGCTTTTTATCGCAACTTACTCAGATGGTCAATCTACTGCAGTGAGTATACATGGAAATAAAGAATAAAGAACCCATCAGGCATTCAAGGTGCTCCACCATGTACTATTTTCAGTCAGCCTGGTGGTGTGGTTCCAGCTTCTGTTAACCACTGTCTGTTACCAGCTCATTTTGGACCGTCCTCTGTTTCTTTGGCCCATTGGCATCTATTTGATGGCTTGATTTGCAGGTCTGGTTGTGGTTTGTAGGTCTGAGTAAGTTACGATAAAGAGCAACTAAAAATTTAAGATGAAATAAAATACTAGTAAAAAATTAACAATGGCAATGCTTTGTAGGGCCACTTAAACCTAATTGAACAATTCTGTGCAAAAACTGGCTCTCAGGATTTTGCGCCAATTTTCTTATACAAATTTTCCCTCCAAAAAGTATCAACTATTGGAAAACCGCAAATATCTACATTAAAATAATATTCAACTAATCAAAGCCCGAGTTCCTAAACCTTTGTCAGGACCTGATCCTTTTCTTATAAAATAACCCTAACAATATAAACTGGCAGTGGGAGATTCAAAATTAGGCATTCAATTTCAAAGAGAACAGCGAGACAGCATTTCAGTATTTAACTCTCATCATCAGCACCAATGCAAGAAGACCACACTACTGTCTCTTATCACTTACGCATACATACATTGAACTGTCTCTATGTTTTGTTATAGATACACACATGCAAACTGCTACTCACACCTGGTGATACATAGCATACACATACACACACACACACATGCATATGTAGACTCTTTCTCTTCATAAACACACTCCCTACTCACTACCATTACATTTTGCCATGCACATAGAACTTTAATTCCAACTTACATATTACCTTTTCCTCACTTTTTAACAATATCTATTTTGTTGTTAATTTAACTGAATAAAACACAGTTGTAAATTGTTATCACTGCCTTGTTCAATTTCCTCTTGATATTTTTATTCTTATGATTGTGGGATATATCAGAGATAAATTTGTCTTCCTCGACAAAAGGGAAAATCTTATCTTCTCCCACACACTCCTCCTGTATCTTCGCAACATCTTCATTTAATAAAAAATAAATCAGGATAACTTACTTCAAGTTTGTCAGAAGTGAAGACTTTGACGTTATTGACCATCTGAAAATGAGCATCAGCCTGGAATGTTTTAAATTCATTGGATGGCCCTATAACATATCGTCCACTTCCAAAGACCCTATTTAGGTTCACAGATGCAGTAATCTTGTTGCGAACAACACCATACTAGCAATAAAGAAAAAAGAAACAAAATTACTGAGAAAAATTGCAGAACAAATAAATAAATTCTTTATAAAAACCCAGACCCATTTCTACTTGAAGGAACATTATGTGGGATTCTGGGTAGGAAAATTGACACACCTCATGAGTTAAAATCCAGGATAAAATATAATATTATATAAGAGACTGTACAGATCAATTAAATTGTATGTGACACTGGTGTCACAGTGGGTTCTTATGTGTTAAATTCAACTCCTAAGTGTCAATATTAACATCAGAGTTAATTTTAGTCACTCAATAGAAAACATCATATGACCAATGTCTTTTCGCAGCATGCCATGTTGGGGGTGATCAATTAAAAAGTTACTTCTCTTGCCTTTTGTTTGATTACTAAAAAGCCTGAATTTTCAAAAAAACACATGTGAGCACTGCCGGACACCAACTATGGGACACATTTAGCTTAAATTACATTGTAAATTGAATACCATACCTTAAGTTAAGTTAAATATTGGGATAACAACAAAAGCAGCAAAAAGAATGAGATCAATAGTCCAAACTATTGTTGCAGTAAGTTATTAGTTGCACTTTGTGTTTTAACTCTTAAATTCACATAAGAAAATTCGGTACACATACAATGTGAGGTTTACCTACTCATTGAGGGGAGTGTGTGTGCAAAATTTCAAGTTTCTACTATGAACAGTTAATGCTTGATTGATTGATTGATTGATTTGTTTAGCGGCATATCAACCCTTGATGGGTCATTTAATGCCAAAATCGGTTTAAAATTCCAAATATTAGAGTCTTGTGACTTTGGTGAATGGTTATTTTTTTTTTAATTAGTCTTGCGACTTTGGTGAAAGGATATTTTTCTTTATTTTAAATAGAGTCTTGCGACTTTGGTGAAAGGTTACTTGGTGAAAAAACAGGTGGCCCCTGTTTGAGGAGGGGGGGGGTATTACCCCTCTGCATGGGATGCAGTCAGCATATTCTAGGCCCCAGTCGACAAGGCCGTATAAACAGTTAAGGCTGCGTGAAGTCCGGATACATAGATACATATAAATGTCAGAACACATGAATAACCTAAACCCAGCAACAGTGTTTAAACCGATCTGTTGTGAGTAGCGGTGATTAATTACTGATGTGTTTTTAATTATTTATTTGTTTTTTTGTTACGCTGAAGGACACCAATATGTAAAATTCTGATTTGAAACCTGATGCAGACTTTAGCAGTCTGATGACTTACCAATAGGCCAAGGGTACATTGATGACACAGTGTTGAGAATTTAAGCATTAAGTATGTCAGTCAGATTGTATACAGATTGTAATACATCAAAACAGAAAACGGCCTAGATAGGCAGAATTTAAAAAACAAAAACAAACAAAATAAAATAAAACTGTTTTTTGACAACACTAGTAAAATAATAATCGTTCATCAAAAAAATAACATGTTGGCTCTTACCTCGTAATAGTCGAGATAACTGAAGCTCAGAGGGAGAATGATGATGATTATCATTAATCCAAGGATAAACAGGGTGCCAGTAATCATAAAAATCATCTTGTTATCACTGTCCTTTAGGCTAGGACAGCAGCCTTCAACGTCAGCCATCCGGATATTTTCTTAACAATCAAATAAAAAGAGAAAAAACGTCAATACTAATTGAGAGGAACAAATATATCAACAATTGGTTCCAGGAGATACCCAATTGACATACACAGTATCGCCCATAAATGAGTGCACCCCTATCACTATGTTATAGAAAATTAATTTTCTTCTAAACCAAATATAGCAAGATTTTATTATTTAGAGGAACATTACACTATCAAAACAGATATTATCAGGTATTATTTATGACCAAACTCTACAACATTGAAATACTGTTGCCAAAAATATGAATATGCATATCTGTCAGGTTTCAATGTTGAAAATGAGTGAGAATTGTAAGTCATAGATTCATTCAATCTCATTTACTTTGGCGAACATGCAGCAGATAGGGGGCCTGCAGCAAATCACAGTCCCGCGGTAACACCTCCGGGCATGTTTAATTGGTTAAAATCACTAACCAAAAGATTCACACTTTTATAAAAATTAACTTTTTATAAAATTTCTCACCTTTCATAAAATGCGTGAGAATTTTACACTTTTTATAAAATGTGTGAGAATTTTCCATTAATGCGTGAGACCGTGAGAACGTATCAAAATGTGTGAGTCTCACGCAAAATGCATGAGACCTGTCAGGTATGAATATGTTGTCATCCAAAGATGAGTACAACACTACGAAAAAATATTTTTGGCAACAGAGTTTCAATGCTGGAGAGTTTGGTCATAAATAATACTTGATAATATCCGTTTTGATTGTGTAATGTTCCACTAGAAATAATAAAATCCTGCTATGTTTGGTTTAGAAGACAATTAGCTTTCTATAAAAAAGTAGTAGGGGTGTATTTCTGGGCAATACTGTATACTAGCCTTTCCCATAATAGTTGTTACATTTGCATGTACATTCAAATACATTAAATGTTACAACATTTATGGGACAGAGGTAGTAATTTTTATCCCTGTATGTTTTACGTAATACCTGTCATGTTGAACAGACATACATATAATTCAGTTACCATGCTTTTATGCTAGATATGCATACAAATCTAAACAAAACTCCTGTAGTCCGGGGGCCAGCAGGGGCTACCGTGCCCCCCC
>VCCN01004221.1:176014-192549 GCA_006491835.1 Architeuthis dux | reverse complement strand
ATAAAGTGGATTTTTGAATTCCTCATGTCTGAAACCCATGACGAGATATGAAATTCTGTCTTTTTGGTGTATGCTGGTGGCCATTTTGTTTTATGCAAATGAGGTAGTTCTTCCAAACCTTTTTCTTGGGAACATCTTTTTTCTGAAAGAGGACATCCTAAGGAACGTTTTGGTACCCTAAATGTAGAATCATGGGGGGAGGGGGGTGCACGGTAGCCCCTGCTGGCCCCCCGGACTACTGATTTTTAAAAAAAGATTTCTGATCTGCACTGTTTATTCACTACCATAGACTGACAGTCTGAGTAGTTGTGATGAAAAGCAACTAAAATGAAGATGAAAGAAAACACTAGTTAAAGATTAATAATAGAAAACAAAGCTTCCTTTATGCTCCCAAAAGAAAAAAATACATACAGAAATTGTACTTATAGTTTATTTTGGCTTTTCCAAAAAGATTCAAAACTAGAAAAAATTAATTAAAAACATTATGTAAATTTAAAATTAATTAAAAAATGAATAATTAGTAATTAAAACCTGAAAAGAATATTTTCTTGTTGACCGTATTTAGAACATATTCTATGCAAAACTTGGTCAAGGGGCGGAATATAGTCCATTATTAAATATACAGGTCTGATTAGTCACTCAATAGAAACCGTCACCTGACCAACGTCTTTTGGCAGCATGCCATGTTGGGGGTGATCAATTAAAAAAATTACTTAATTCTTTATAAAAACCCAGATCCATTTCTATTTGAAGGGACATTATGTGGGATTCTGGTTAGGCAAATTGACACCCAGTCACGTGACTTCACCAGGATGTTCATTAGATGTTACTTAGTACACCTCATGAGTTAAAATAAAGGATAAAATATAATATTATATAATAGACTGTACAGATCAATTAAATTGTATGTGACACTGGTGTCACAGTAAGTTCTTATGGGTTAAATTCAACTCCTAAGTGTCAATATTAAGATCAGAGATTTTAGTCACTCAATAGAAAACATCATATGACCAATGTCTTTTCACAGCATGCCATGTTGGGGGTGATCAATTAAAAAGTTACTTCTCTTGCCTTTTGTTTGATTACTAAAAAGCCTGAATTTTCAAAAAAACCAACGTGAGCTCTGCCGGACACAAACTAAGGGACACATTTAGCATAAAATTACATTGTAAATTGAATACCATACCTTAAGTTAAGTTAAATATTGTGATAACAACAAAAGCAGCAAAAAGAATGAGTTTAATAGTCCAAACTATTGTTGGAGTAAGTTATTAGTTGCACTCTGTGTTTTAACTCTTAAATTCACATAAGGAAATTCTGTACAATGCGTGATCAATAAATAAGTTACTACTATCGTCTTTTGTTGGGCAGTGATTGCTAAAAATCTTTCATAAACCAAGCATGAATTCTGCCGGATACAAACTAAAGGATCAATTTAGCTGAATTTTCACTTTAGTTTTAAAACAAATAAGGGAAACAACTCTATAATTTATTTAATTTGAGGGAAGCCACTCTATAATTTAGTTATTTTATTGTTACTACAGATTTGCATGTTGTAAGGTTTGTTGGTGCATACATTTGCATATTTGGTTTGTTACTGCAATAAAATTGCATCTTTTAAGATGTTGCTGCATATATTTGCTTAGATGTTTATCAATTCCCCCTACTTATTACAATGAATCGTCTGTGCCTAACGGGTTAAAAATCTATTTGTATACAGTTGTCAATTTTCTGTGAGAGATGAATACACAATGGCCCAGAAACTTGCCCTTGAAGCACTGGATTGGACACTGAGGGACAGAAAAAAAAGCAATGATGTCAAAGTCAGTGTACTTATGCTAGTTTATAATAAATATTTAAAACCAATAATCAAAATCAGAAAATCTTACAAAATTTAATAAAGACAAAGAATATTAATATTTGTTTTTTTCAAAATGTTTTAAAATAAACAGGAAAAGTTTTGACCATTCCTGCTGATATTTACATTTCCTCCTCTTTATTCTGCCTTGTTGTTTAATGTGGTGTTAACTTTTTGAAATAGAATAAAAAATTGATTCATTTCCCTCAGTAAAATCTGTCACTAAAAAAAAAGTCATATCCTCAACCAAACATCTGGTATAAAATCTTAGGCTATCAGTTTGATAGAAAATAGATGAAAATAATAAACACAAACATGTTAGTAAAAATAATATATCAGCAAATAATACAATTATTATGAAGACACATAAATCTGATTAAAAACAGAATAAATCATTTGATATAAATAATAGCACAGTTTGAATAAAATACACTAAATCCCTGGTATAGTTAATTTGGATTTAACAGACATTTTTCATGAATATTCTATTTTATTTCTGTGCATTAGTCATTAATAAAATATTGTAAATTACCTTTCATTTTTCTTTTAGAAAAACCAATATTTTTTAATTATGGCTAAAATAAATCTTATCTATGAGAACATGAGTCTCCACAACAGATTTTAGATGAGATTTTTGGTCACTGCAAAAAAAGGTTAAGATCAACTGAACTACGCTGTCAAAAAGGTGACTAAATATTATATATTCTTTATTATAGTTTAATAATTTTATATTATACATTTATTTAAAAATGGCTTCCTATGTCACAGTTGTATTTAATGGACGTTTGGCATTAACAGAGACCCCTTCCCCCCCCTACTAGACCGTTAAATCAAGGGTTTACTGTATTAGTGTTTTTATTTGAATAATATGAATACAGGACATTATAAAACATTTTTTAAATAATATATCATAACATAAATTTTTACATTTATTCACCAGGTCATTAAAAATATTATGGTCCTATATTAAAAGAATAAAATTACCATTTTGTTTCAATAGAGCATTTTTGAAATGTCCATTTGTATGATAACATGAATTGATATTAACATAATATAGTATATTAAAATATCAGTATGAATAATTGTAAATAATAAATTCTTGCAAATAATCAAACTGTTAGATATAAATATTGAAGCTTATCATTCAACAAATATAACAGAATATCATTGACAATGGATTTGTTATGCACAAGTTGGTTGGCACAAAGCTGTTAATTTTCCAGAAACCTCAGTTTAGAAATAAACACTTGTCCAGGGCTGACCTGTCCATTAGGCGAACCTAGGTGGTCACCTAGGGTGCAAAGGTTCTAGGGATGCACTCCAAACTGAAAAAAAAAGTTGTTAGAATACAACCAGGTATTCTATGGAGAAATGGAGAAATGGCCAAAAGCCAGCGGTCATTACCAGGCCAGAGGAATTGATTCAAAGACCACCTTAATGCCTTCCTCAAGCAATGTGAGATACCCCCAAATAATCTAAAATCCTAGTTTCTGACTGTGCAGCATGGCGTCAAACTTGCAGGCAAAGTGTTGCTACTTTTGAGGCCAAATGCACCTCCACCTGGGAAGAGTGCAGTCACAAAAGACATGAGCTCACAGCCCCCGTCCAACCTGGTGATGGAATCTTATGCCCCATGTGTGGAAGATGCTTGGCTTCAGAATTTGGACTCCAAAGTCATCAAAAGGGCCATCAATGCTGCAACAACAGCAGCAACAAGAAAAACAACCAATGACTATAGGAGAAGTTGAATGTCATTGTCATCTCAACGGACTACCATAAGCTAAGCTAACTGAAGTCTTCTGATGCTTATTAAAAAAATGTTGGTACCTTGAGACACCATAAGAAAATAGTTATAAACTAGAAAGCACTCAGAGAGCGCATACCTCTGCCAACGCCATTGTCAGAGGAAGTAATTGGGCATGGATCGACACCAAAATTTAACCACTTCTTCTGTAACTCATTGCCCACCCTTCCATAAAGTTTCATGGAAATTCAATGAGAACATTTTCTAGATATTGTGTCGACAGACATACAATTTTGGCAATATTATGTGGTATAGACATATCCAACGTAGAATGGATCCGCCCCAAAATCTAATCACTTCTTCCATAGCCTATTGTCCACCTTTCCACAAAGTTTCATGGAAATTGGGTACTTTCGGAAATATCTTGTGGACAGACCGAAAGATGGATGTGATCGAATACTTCATTGGATGAGGTAATAACATTCCATTAAGTTTCAAGGGAGATAAATTGATAGGTTTTTAATTAAATTTTGCATAATTTTGAAATAAGTAACTTGGCTTAATTTGCTCCATAGATAAAATTAAAAAATTCTGCAAACAATAAAACATTATAGAACATTATTATAGATATTTGGTGTGAATGTTGAATATCACAAAACTGCATACATGTCATGTAGAACTATATTTGTGATAAGACAAAGACTAAAAGATATATTACTCTCATAATTAGAGTATGAAAAGTACAACAGGTACAAATGACTACAAAGGAAGCAACAATAGTATTGCTATTAGAACACCTCAAATGACATTGGTACAAATAAAATGGTGGTATGTCGAAATAAATGCTACAAATAATGATTATTATAATAACACTGAACACTGAATACTACATTAAGTCAGAGTACTAAAGTACTAATATGTAATACGGTTAACAGAACATTATGCATACAACATTGGATGCTCAAACACTAATACATTCAAAACAGGGTTGCCTGATTTGGTCAGAAGGGGAGATAATCTGAAATCTTTCTCCGAGACTTAGCCAACACAGGCATTGGAATAGATTCAAATTTGGAAATGAGGCTGGTATTGAACCTCTGCCTCCAGACTTACACAATTTCCAAGTTCAACACTATTCCAAGGCCTGTCTTGATAAAGATAATTAAAGCTCAGATTATCTCCCCTTCTGGCCAAACCTGGCAGCCATGATTCAAAGTATATACTACATAGATACTATATAATAGAACACTACACACAAATATATACTATAAGTACATACTACATATATACTATAAGTACATACTACATATAAACTATATAATAGAACACTATACACAAAAATGTACCATGACAGTAGTAATCAATCATTGATTCCCAAATAAGTTGACAAAGTGATTAACAGAATTGTGTGGAGGATGATGAAATGTTTTAGCTGACCAAATTTGAGGAGTTAACAAAATTATAATTTAAATATGGATTGAAGAAAAGATATAACAAGTTTTGAGTTTTATAAAATAGAGAAAAGTATAAATGGACAATGATGATAATGATGATGATTAAAAAGGTTGAATTTTTCTGAAAAACACTTACAATCAATCTTATGAAATCAATGAACTTTCAATAAACGCACAGATACTACACCTAAGCAGAAGTGTATAAATAATTTAAAAAAAAAAAATAATGCCATCCTTGAAAGTATTTTATCATCTTTCTTACATATATAGGGTGTCACAGAAATAACTCCTGATTAATTAATGCCAGTTCTAAGGGAAGCAACTATTAAATTGTTATTAAATTACTATTAAAAGCAACTATTAAATAGTTGCTTCCCTTAGATAGAAAGGGCGTTAATTTTGGGACAGATTGAGCGTTACTTATGGGACGCCCTGTATATATTCTGAGGTTTATGAAGGTTCAATAATTCTGTAATAATAATAACAACTGATAGATTCCAAAGTTTGGGAACCCCTTCTTTTCAACAGACAACAGAATAATCTGGGTGATATATGAAATGCTACAGACGATGAAATTCCATTGAAATTACAATGCAAAAACAGGATTCTAGAAAGTAAAAACATGGGACTAATTAAAAATAAATTAATTAATAAATAAATAAATACATTCATGCACAGAAAAAAGGTGGGGTCAATCAGGAAACATTTAAAGTGATTTTGTGAATCCAAAAACAACAACAACATCAAAATTATACTATTTTGGCAAATAAATCAGGAATGTCCGTCAAACATACCTAAGAAATCTGGTAGAGAAAAAGCGGTTCTGGGCTCTGCAGAAAAGAGATTCATTTATTTCAAAGCTTGTATTAGAAGAATATATATGGTGTACAATAGGATAACGGTTATCCGACATAATGATGCTAGGAAAAGACAATGTGGGGACTCAGAATAATTTGCAAGAAATTATTTAATATCTTTACATGTTTCAACTTATTAACCCATAAGAAACCAGACCCATTTATACTTGAAGGAACATTATGTGGCATTCTGGGTAGGCAAATTGACATTGCACCAAGATGTAGAAGTAGATGTCATTTAGTACACTTCAGGAGTTAAAATCAAGGATAAAATATAATATTATATAAGTGACTGTGCAGATCAATTAAAGTGTATGTGACACTTAGTACACTTCATGAGTTAAAATCAAGGATAAAATATAATATTATATAAGAGACTGTGCAGATCAATTAAAGTGTATGTGACACTTAGTACACTTCATGAGTTAAAATCAAGGATAAAATATAATATTATATAAGAGACTGTGCAGATCAATTAAATTGTATGGGACACCGGTGTCACAGTGGGTTCTTATGGGTTAAATTCAACTCCTAAGTGTCAATATTAACATCAGAGTTAATTTTAGTCACTCAATAGAAAACATTATATGACCAATGTCTTTTCACAGCATGCCATGTTGGGGGTGATCAATTAAAAAATTACTTCTCTTGCCTTTTGTTTGATCACTGAAAAGCCTGTGGCACTGGTTTCACAGTGGGTTCTTATGGTTTAAGTTGTTTTCAAAAGGAAGTTGGAGAAGTGATGTGTCTGCATGGACCAAGGTTTCTAGCTCAGACACATCACTTCTCCAACTTCCTTTTGAAAATGACTTAATAAGTCGAAACATGTTAAGGTATTAAAAAATTCCTTGCAAATTATTCTGAGTCTCCACATTGTCTCAAGAATATATATGTATATATATTCATTAAAAAAAAATAGAAAAATATAATGGGGATGTATTTTTTTTTATATATGAAGAACATACTGGTTCTATTGTATTAACCATGACTACCAAGTACCTTCATCTAATTCTTTTTTAAAGTTTTCATCACATCTTCTATTATGATATACTGTCATGAAAGGGCATTTCTTGGCCAACACCTGTGTGGAAGTGTAAGTGACTCGGGACCTTAGGAAATATGCATATGGGTGTCCAAAAGCAGGAAATGACATACCAGCATGGGTATTCGAAAACCCCATATAGCTCAGGACAAAGACAGAGGAAGCTCAAGAGACCCAGACAGAGACGAGAAGCAGTGACTGGGCCAGAAGGCACATGACCGGTGTCCCTGTTGGGGACAGACTGTCAGTTCTCCTTGTCTCTCTCCCACTATTCATTCTCCCGCCGACAAAATGTAACTTAGGAAATAAAAATATGTTCACATATTTTTACAAACAACTTTCGAGTCTTCCTTCCTTTTTCGCCAAGTTCAGCATCTTCTACCGCAATTGAGCAACCCCATGACGAGACATCTCATGGCGGCAGAACAGTGTAAAAGAGCATACAACACTTCAACTTGGCCAGCGTGGGCATTCAAAAACCCCATAACGGCAGCAAGAAAACCCCTATGGCAGCAAGCAAACAGCAAGGAAACAGCAACAGAAATAAAGAATAAGCTCCTGCCATGTTTGTTATTATTATTTTAGTACTAGTAAATAAAGAATGAAATAATTGCTTTAATAATACTAAACAGAAACAACAAACACGGTGCTGATATTCGGAGTAAGGGGTAGGTTTAAAAGGGAAGATTTGACTTCTCCTGGCCATGAAGCTTCTGTAGCAAAGTGGTCATAGCAGCTGGGTGTAAAACCAGGCTTCCCTCTGGCAAGAGGGACATGAGTTCAAATCTCACTTACTCTTCATTTCTGATCCATGCTGTTTGCACTCTACCATGACGGTTCAAGTTGAGTTGTAATAAAAACAACTAAAAATTAAGATGAAGGTAAAAATTAGTAAAACCTAATACAATTGGTTACAATGCTTCATTTAATAATAAAACATAAATAATAAAATGATAATACTGGTTCTTTGTTTATCAAAATATAACTTGCAACCATGAAAGTATTAAAAATAATAAATAATTCTGCAGTTAATGAGTTAATTCAACTTATAACTTGACAGATTAGCATTGATTTATCTGGATTAAAGAAAGCCTTTTAAGTGCCTTCCTATTGATGACACATTGAGGATCAAACTCACAAGCAATGGCTTTAGAGATCAGCATGCAGCAGTGACTGCTCTGTTCATAGATAAGTAGTAGTACAAGTTAAGAAGTGCATTCCATTTCTACAGAACTAGCTTTATTTTTGTATACTCCAATGATTGTGGTCTCGAATTACATAACTCTACCCCTGCCTCCAACCCTACCCTAACATGGTACAACAGCATTTCTCCTGGGTATGTTTCACCTTGAATTGTATTAAAATAAATTAATAATTACTATTTGGAATTCATTTCCATTGTAACTTTGCTTAGTTTTCATCATATGAATAGTTGGTCTCCAGCATAGAATGGAATGTAATAAGCAGAATATTACATTTTATTGTGAGATGTATACTATGCTATTTATGATGCTGTGTAGACTTCCTTTCTTCAGTGATTCACATGTGCTATGTTTAATGCTTACAAAATGCAACACAATATAATGGAAAACTATATAAGACTAGAGTGGGCCCCAAATAATAGCATATTGTATATATTTTTCTGGTCAAGTCTTTGCTCCTTGGAACTGTTACCCAGTATAGAAAGATTCATTTTATGATTGAAGTTGTAATAAACTTATTTCTAAATAATAAAAAAATAAATTAAAATTCATATGGGAAATGAAAGGTTGGTTAGTCTATTAATTTCAAAATCAAAAACTAAAACAAAAAGTAAATAAATAAAATTGTTTTGTGTATATATTCAAAATATTTTACGTTGTTCAAACAGAAATTGCGAATTTTAATATTACTCTATGACCAAAAATTTAATTTAATCAAAACAAGGATGAAATGTAGAATTCAGACCACTTTAACTACATAAAAAATATGGTGGAGAAATAGTATAACAAAATTAAAAATGTTTTAATCAAAACAAGGATTGTGTAATTACATAAATAACAATCGATGAAGACTGAAAAATGAATCTTTCGGAAGGATCAAATTTGGGTTCCCGAAAGTGTTATTGTGCCCTATAAATTTATGCACATGATTAGATATAGATATAGATATAGGTGTCTGCCATTGTAGCTGGGGTGGCCATTTCCAAATTTCCAAAAATGAGGACAAGTTAAGAAGTGCATTCCATTTCTACAGAACTAGCTTTATTTTCGTATACTCCAATGATTCTGGTCTCGAATTACATAACCCTACCCTAACGTGGTACAACAGCATTTATCCTGGTATGTTTCACCTTGAATTGTATTAAAATAAATTAATAATTACTGTTTGGGATTCATTTCCATTGTAACTTTGCTTAGTTTTCATCATATGAATAGTTGGTCCAAGCATAGAATGGAATGTAATAAGCAGAATATTACATTTTATTGTGAGGCGTAGACTATGCTATTTATGATGCTGTGTAGACTTCCTTTCTTCAGTGATTCACATGTGCTATGTTTAATGCTTACAAAATTCATATGGGAAATGAAAAGTTGGTTAGTCTATTAATTTCAAAATCAAAAACTAAACAAAAAGTAAATAAATAAAATTGTTTTGTGTTAAGATATATTCAAAATATTTTATGCTGTTCAAACAGAAATTGCGAATTTTAACATTACTCTATGACCAAAAATTTAATTTAATTTAATCAAAACAATTCAGACCACTTTAACTACATAAAAAATATGGTGGAGAAATAGTATAACAAAATTAAAATCTTTTTAATCAAAACAAGGATTGTGTAATTAAATAAATAAAAACCGGTGAAGACTGAAAAATGAATCTTTCGGAAGGATCAAATTTGGGTTCCCGAAAGCGTTATTGTGCCCTATAAATTTATGCACATGATTAGATATAGATATAGATATAGGTGTCTGCCATTGTAGCTGGGGTGGCCATTTCCACATTTCCAAAAATGAGGACATTGCAGACTGAAAAGGGGGACTTGGTCAGACTGAAAAGGGAGACATGTGCAGACTGAAAAGGGGGACTTGTGCAGACTGAAAAGGGGGACTTGGGTAGACTGAAAAGGGGGACTTGGGCAGACTGACCCTCTCCTCAGACATATTGACAACGTGTGGCTAATCAGCAGTGTGGTCAACTACATATAATACAAATACATTAATAGTTGTTATAGCTTTCAGTTCCCACTGTATTAAGTATATATGAGGTAATTTATATAATTATTTTTAGCCATACCTCAAATAGGAGGAGAAATTAACGTCCAGCTGAAGGTTGGGCCAGGCGGCGTGGAGAGTGCTCAAAAGATGGACTGTCCAGCCTAAAGCCAGACGTCTGGCCTCCCTACACATAGCAAGGGATAGTCAGCTAATCTTGCTAATCATTTGTTAGTTTAGTGAGTTGATTCTCACAGGGAATCCCATTAGTATGGCTTTGTGCTACACTAATCAAAGCTTTGGGACAGCCATGGTGGCTGAGGTAGTTGTAAGTTTTCCACCACAGCCAGTAGCCAGTGTTTGAGCCAGCATTTTGAAAGCTAATTGTTCAAGGTAGACAAGTTCTCCCCACTGGTGCAACACAATCTTCCAAGTTCCTATTTCTCCCCATTTAGCCAAGACTAAGCCAAGCTTTGTAAATACCTTATATATGTGCGCATGTGCGTGAGTGTGTATATGCATGTGCATGTGATTATAAATTAATATAGAACATATAGACATGCTTTATTAGCTAGAGTGTATATATATGAATGTAATAATTTAAAATTATTGAAAATAATCACACAGAGAAAGTGAATTATTTTATTCTTTGACTCAATTTCTATGTGGCTATTTATAAGGAAGAAAAATTAAATGAAATTTCATCATAGACACACATTATATATAAAATGAACTCACTGTATTATACATGTAAGAGTTTCAAGATAAACAAACATAGGTACTTGGGTATTTGCATCCTGGACAACTGTGTCCTGGTCAAATGTGTCCCTGGACATTTGCGTCTGTTTTTCTTGCTTCTTGGACATTTGTGTCCCAATATATTTCATATTCATAATAAAAAGATTTTAATTAATTAAAAAGGGATTGAAGCATGCATTTTATTGATTTAAAAATTTAATTTATCAGTCAAAATTTAAATGAATATATAAAATGATATCTAATATGGAATATACATATATTGGTATGGAAAGTTCAGAACACAAAGATATAAAAATAAGAAATTACACCTAATATAAAATATATTGTGATATAAATGTCTGGGATGCAAAAAAAAAATGGATGCAAACGTCCAGGGATACCAATGATTGGGATGCATTTGACTGGGACACGGTTGTCCAGAACGCAATTGTTTTGCCACCACAAACATATACTCATGATTTGACTATAAATATCAATTCAAACATATAGGTGCATAAAGAAATATTAAGCAAATTTACGGTTTTCTTCACTGCTGAGCATTAATGTGCATTTATAGCTGTTTGGATTGATTAATGATATATAGAAGTTTGTGGGTACAAATCCTGTAGCACGACTTTTCATTGAAAATGCAAAATACACACATACATACCACAAATACACACATACTCACTTCTGTGTATGTGGTATGTGTGCATGTGCATATATGTATCTTTGTGGCTTGTATGTGTATGTGTGTATTTTGAACGTTTGATAAAAACTCGTGGTACTGTACAAAACAACATATCAATGGGAAGAACTACAGCAATGCATTTAGTGTTTATGAAAAGGGAAGATAATGTAAAAAAAATAAATAAAAAGGGAAGATAGTTTCAAAGATTTGAAAAAAAGGTTAGCGTGATTGAATTCTCACCCCTGGGCCCCTCCATTGTGAAAGTATTTGCAATTGTTGTGGCTACAGGTGAATACATATATTAGAAGGCAAAAAACTTGTAAAAACACAGAGAGTGTTGTGTGAAGAACTCTTTTGTTTAAGGAGTACAAAAAAATGAACAAAATATCCATGACTCATGGATTATCAGCCTAAAGTTTAAAGAGGATTAGAGATTATTCTGTATGCATTATGTGGTAGCCAAACGGTTTGAGCATATTACTGAAGGCTATGAGATTAACATATGTATGTAAACTAGTGAAGTATAAAGTAGTCAATATGATTTAAATAAACATTTAGTTGCATGACTCTCAGATTGACTAAAAGCAGTCTTGCAAAAGCAATAACCTATCAAGTAATTGTTGCTCACTCCATCTTGGTAGAAGGATACAAGAATTACAATATATTATTACAAGTGAGAGACACAGAGATTATTACAAGTGAGAGACACAGAAATTTCAAGATACATCTAAAGAATTTAAGAATTCAAAATTCAAACAGTTGCTTTGCATAATTTCTTGGGAACAAATTTCTCCAAAACATCAGTTAGTTGTAAGTTCTTGAGACTCAGACACTCCCATGTCGTGTGACACATGGGAAAATGATTTTGTCTCCATTTCTAGAATGATTCATGGAGACCCAATCACTGTTTCTGTAGCAATTGTGAGCTTTTATGGGTGCTAACTTGACGCCCACGATGGACTGCCTTACAGGACTAAAGGGCTCCAACTGCTCTACTATTTACCCATAGCTGGGATGGAGAAGTGGATTCATGCCTTTCTCAAAGGTATTAGTACAAAATGAATGCAAACTGTGCCAACCAGAGTTTGAACTTGGTTTTCTGATTCTATTCTCTATGCCATTAACCATTAGGCCACTTGCGTCTCCTGTTTTTCATTGGAAGTATTTAAATTTTTTGAATGGATGAGTGATGATTTAAAATAAATAGTAAATAATAATTTATTTTTGTTACTGTATTGAAATAAATGAATGAGCAAATATAGACCTAGGAATTTCCACAAATCTGACTCATGTTGTTAATTTAGTCAGTGCTTTTTATAATCACAAAAGTGGTAATATTGGAATATAGATACAATCTGAAAATGATCTGTAAAAACATCAAATAAGATAAGATTATATGACTGAAATGATAAAAAAGAAATCAATTTCAAAGTATATTTTCTCATGATTAACAGGACAGCAGCAGTAGCAACAACAACAACAACAACAACAGCAGCAACAACAACAACAATTACAACCATGCCCCTCCCAAAACAACAACAACAACAACAACAACAACAAAAATCTTTTTTTAATTGAAATGTAGTGAAAGAGAAAAAACAAACATGGAATCCCTGAAGACTTGAAGTGAGTCTTTTCATAGACACTTCCTTACATTTGGTCCATCCTTTCATCTTTCATGTACCCAGGAGAAGTGCATGTACTCATGTACTCAGGAGAAGTGCATGTACTCATGTACTCAGGAGAAGTGCATGTACTCATGTACTCAGGAGAAGTACATTGTATATTTAAGATGCTGGAGTCTTTTAAGGTGTTAGGAAGCAGGAGAGCAGAGCCAAGTGACTCCTGTCTGTTAGAAAACAATGATAACAGAAAATTCAAGCACAGAGATTGAGAAAGAGATTGAGCTTGAGGTTTTATGATGACCAATTAGAAGTGAGGAGTAATATTTAACTTATATGTGATTAACTACAGTACTGTTAAATATATTTTTTATGAATAGACTAAGAAATATATATTTATGCCCCTTCTAACCTTGCTGAAATAAATAAATAAGGATGATCTCACAGACTTTTGAACAATACTGTATACAGTAATCCCTTGATATGTGCAGTTAATAAATCCTTGATGTATACTGCATATATCAAAACTGCATTATTCAAAGTTAAGAATCAATGGAAATAATTATAATTAATCCTGGAAAATAAAAAACAATTTAGATTAATGTATATTATTACATTCCTCAATTGTCTCCCTTGAATTAAACACTACTCAATTGCCTCCCTTAGTTGATCCCAAATATCTACTCTACGGATATAAACAAGCCCTGCTGCTGATTGTTGTAATTTTTAGGTCCTATTTCAAATTGAATAAAGCCATTATTTATGGTAAATATTTTGTTCTGCCATTTTAAAACTTTTTTGAACCACACTAATCAAATTCTTGCACACTAACCAAAACTGCATTAATCAAGACCACACATATCAAGGGATTACTGTATATTTGAGAATATTTTCACTCAGGAGTGCTCACACGTTTTGGGGCGTAAGTGACCAACATGCCATATCATATTACTGGGGCTAGGAAATAGGTCAAACGGCCGACGAAGTCAGAACAAAAGAAAATGCGTTTAACCAACCAGAGTGGTTTAAGGCCGGTCGTGATTTTTCAAAAGCTACAGTTTAGAATGAGTTAGGATCTGAATCCCAGGAGCGACGGGTTGGACCAGCAGAGGGCTTGGCTCCTCTGTCCGTTAGGGGTGAGGGATGATATTTTAAGATAGAATCACATGAGAGGCATAGAAGTAACATTTACAGTACCAACACCACAACTACAAAGCAAAAACACTGACCACCAACAAATAAGGATAATGATATTTACGCTTGGAATGTGTGGCGGTGCCATCACCTGACAGTTGCAGTACAACCTGAACTTCTTCTGGCTCCCTGGTCGGAGAGGTTGACATTCTGTACGGCATAAAACAAGAAACATTCAGTATTCATACAAAATGCAAAGAAAACCAGGATAAATTTTGCAAAAATTTAATTTTTTTGGTTGGTGGTGATCAATTAGAAAGTTGGGCTGTGATCACTAAAAAATGTCTGAATTTTCAAAAAACGAGTGGGCACAAATCAGTGACCAATTTAGCATAAGCTTACATTGAAAATTGAACCCCCACCAAAACTCTAGGGGATTTTCAAAAAACAAAAGAAAAAACACTTTCTATACTCATTGAGGGGAGTGTGTGTACAAAATTTCAAGTTTCTACTATGAACGGTTAGTGCTGGGTGAGCTCCAGATACATAGATACTCAGTCAAAATTGATATTGATCACCTCTGATTTGGACGAATTGATCTCGAGACCGATTTTTGATAGGGCTGGCACTACAGTGCGGATGTCGTGATCAAAGACGTTGGCCAGTCCTCCTAGAGTGGCATCATCTAGATACCAGATGTTGAGTGGGGAATGTAGCGAATGGGCAATTTTGTCTATACCAAGCGAAACCAGTGTTTTGGGTAGCAGTGATTAATAATGTTGGGTCTGCGTTTTTTGCTCAACTCGATAACAATGATCTAATTTCTATCTATCTATGTATATCTAATATATATTTAAGAAAGCTTGTGCATGAATATCCTTTATCTCCTCCCAAATGGGGCATTGTAGTCAGAGGTTTTGAATTAAAGTAGCCCTTAAAATGTGCTGACTTGAAGAACACATTGGACACCAGACTGTTATAAATGTAGTGAACTTTTCAGCTAAGCCATTTATAGCTATTTTTTAGCTCTCATTTGCTGACTTGAAGAACACATTGGACACCAGACTGTTATAAATGTAGTGAACTTTTCAGCTAAGTCATTTATAGCTATTTTTTAGCTCTCATTTATAGCTACTTTTCAACTGCCATTTATAGCTATGTTTCAGCAATCATTTATAGCTATGTTTCAGCAGTCATTTATAGCTACTTTTCAGCTAAGTCATTTATAGCTACTTTTCATCAGTCATTTATAGCTATGTTTCAGCAGTCATTTATAGCTACTTTTCAGCTAAGTCATTTATAGCTACTTTTCAGCTAACCCTAATACCGGGCATTCTGCTAGTATCTTATAACATTTTATAATTGCAACTACTTGTGTTATCAAGTGCTCACAAGCTAATAATAGTATAATACTATCAGTGCACAAAAAGAAGATATTTGTTGGGTTATTTAATCACAGTTACCCACAACACTTGTTTATTGCTGGGTTTAGGTTATTGTTCTGACATGTATCTATCTATGTATCTGGACTTTGCCCAGCCGTAACCGTTCATAGTAGAAACTTGAAATTTTGCACAGACACACTCTCCTCAATAAGTAGGGAAAATGTTTTATTTTTTTAAAATTCCACCCTAAATAGGGTTTGTTTTATAGCGGGGGAGGGTTCTATATGCAATGTAAATTTTTTTGAAAATTCAGACCTTTTTTAGTGATCACAGCCCAACAAAAGGTGAGAGAAGTAACTTATTAATTTATGCCCCCGTTTTCCAACTTTTGAAATTTTGTACACACACTCCCCTCAATGAGTATAGAAAATGCTTTTGTTTGCTTTTTGCAAATCCCCTCCAAAATAGGGCTTTAGTGGGGGTTCAATTTTCAATGTAAGCTTTAAAAATTCAGACATTTTTTAGTGATCACAGCCCAACTTTTTAATTGATCACCCCCAACACAGCATATATAGGTGGCCGTGATTCATAATTTCCTTTGGTATGCTAGTTACTTATTGTCTTTGATGTTTCTTCCTATTCATTTATAAAAATGAACACATCTTCTTGTTGATGTGTGTGTGTGTGTGAGAGAGTGTGAGTGTGAGTATGAGAGAGAGAGAGAGAGAGAGAGAGAATGAAAGACAAATAGATTACAACTACATGCACATACACACATGTATAAATGCACACATGTATAAATGCACACATGTA
>VCCN01004221.1:92623-103935 GCA_006491835.1 Architeuthis dux | reverse complement strand
ACATGAATAACCTAAACCCAGCAATAGTATTTAAACCAGTTTTGTGGGTAGCGGTGATTAATTTCTTAACATATTCATAAGGTTTGAAATAATATAATGAGTTTTATTATTATTTGTTATTTTTTCATTATTGCAGCGTTCTTTTCCTTGTGTTATGATATACTGTTACAGAGAAACCGGAAATGACACAAGCGTGGGCGTTCGAAACCTCATAAAGCTCAGAGCCGAGAGGAAGCTCGAGACAGAAAAACTGAGAAGAGACAGAAAACTCAGAACCAAAGCAAAGGACAGAGACCCAAGCAGAGACAGCCGAGGAGGCAGAGCGCCTAGGGCTGGGAAGGCATAAGACCAAGTTCCCCTGTTGGGAACAGTCTCTCAGCACCCTTATCTCTCTCCCACTCTTCATTCTTCTGCCGACAAAAATGTAACGGAAAATGTAAAGAAATAAAAATATGTTCACATATTTTTACAAACAAGTTTTTCGAGTCATCCTTTTTGATTGTCCAAGTTCGCGATTTTCCTCCCGGGGACGAAGGCACTATACAACACTTGTAGACACTTCAATCCAGGGCCGCTGCTGGCCATTTGTAATGATCCCCCCACATGCCTCCATCTACAACATCAATTACCTTATTCACATACAGCACTCGTTACGTATGAACAGCAATTTGTTAACAAGCCCTATTTCAACATCATCTGGTAAGCAAATCACTAACTCAACATCAAGATTTTCACATTTCAGTATTAAGTAAAAACTAGCTGAAAATCCGCTCTATGGGTGGGCTTTCAGTTACATGTCTACTTTATACGGTAGATAAGGATAACGATAACGATTTGGTTTAGTAGTAAGGGTCCAGTTTAGCATTATAGATACATTATAAATCGAACCCTGCGCTAAAAACTTCAAAGGTTTTGGAATATTCAAAAAGTAATATGCTAAAGACATGCTCCTGCGTCCCATTAAAAACCACAGAAAGTCTGGTGGCCATCCTTTAGTTATGAGTGCACATATGTTTTGTAACCAGTGCACAAAGAAAATTAATGTGCACACAAAAGGTTAGTTACCTAAAATGATGTAGTAATGAATGAGTTTTGATTTAAACATTTTCGGCAACTTTAATAATAATAATAATCTGTGAATTGATGGATGTTATTTTCATTAATTTATTTCGACGATTCATCGCATACAAATAAGACTCATTAATGCTTTATTTAATGGAACAACAAACTGAACAACTGACATGAGAAGAGTAAATTTTCGCAAACAACTGTTATTTTCACCGTCGTCAAGAGAATTTCGTTTGCTTCATCCCAAAAACTGCCTTGGAACAATTTCAAATTTACATTTTCAAAGTATAGCATGACATCTTAATTACATTCACTACTTTTTAGAATGCAATCCAACTTGTATTGTATTAAAACCTGCCAATACTGTTGAATCAGCCATGAGAGATGAAAGGCAGTGGCAACATTATCTTGGAACAATTTCAAGGTTACATTTGCACAAATGTCACGGGACAGACATTTAAACAACGTAAGACTTTTGCATACACTGACTACTAAAGATTAGGGGGACATTTGGTTGCAGCTTTTAATAAATAAATAGTCCAGTCTCCAAAAAGTCAACTCGGAAGTTTCACATATAAAGCATACTGACCACTAAACATTAGGGGGAATATTGTTTAAGGGAACGGGAAAAAAGAAATAGTCACTCGATAGAAAATGTCACGTGACCAACATCTTTTGGCAGCATGCCGTGTTGGGGGCGAATAATTAAAAAAATTGGAGAAAGGGGTGATGAATGGACACAGTCTCTCTCACCTTTTGCTGGGTAGTGATCACTAAAAAAATCTGAATTTCCCAAAAAACAAAACAAATGTGAATGCTGCTGGACAAAAACTAAGGGGTCAATTTAGCAAAGACTTACAGAGAAAATTGCCCCCCACCCCCACTAAAAAACCTTATTTAAGGGGGCAATTTAAAAAGTCTTTTTGTAGACATAAGGAGTAGTTGTTGAAAAGTATATATGCTTAAGAAATCCTCATTGGTGCTTCATTTAATGTAACAACAAACTAAACAAAGTAGTTAAAGGTATAGAATAACATCCTAACTAAGTACGTTACTTCATAGAATGCAATCGGACTTTGTAATTATAAATATAATAATAGATTTGTAATTGAATGAGTTTTGATTTGACCATTTCCAGCAACTTTGAGAATAATAATCTGTGAATTGATGGATGTCATTAGTATTAATTTATTTCGACATTGCATACCAATAAGAAATACTCATTAATGTTTTATTTATTGGAACAAAAAACTGAACAAAATAGTTCAAAGTATAGAAACTAAATTCATTACTTTTTAGAATGCAATCCAACTTGTATTTAAACCTGCCATTACTGTTGTATTAGTCATGAGAGATGAGAGGCTGTAGCAAAATTATCTTGCAACACCCGAGCAGGTAAGATAATAATTTATTTAATGGAACAACAAACTGAACAACTGACAAGAGAAGAGTAAATTTTCGCAAACAACTGTTATTTTCCCTGTCGTCAACAGACAAAGTAAGAGAATTTCGTTTGCTTCTTCCCCAAAGCTGTCTTGGAACAATTTCAAGTTTACATTTTCAAAGTATAGAAAAAAATCTTAATTACATTCACTACTTTTTAGAATGCAATCCAACTTGTTATTGTATAAAAACCTGCCAATACTGTTGTATCAGCCATGAGAGATGAGAGGCTGTGGCAAAATTATCTTGCAACACCCGAGCAGGTAAGATAATCATGGTAGAGTGGTTTGCTCAAGTCCTCACTCACCAAATCCTTCTTTGTCAATTATTGTGACATACCAATGATGAGACGTTTTGTCAAGATATATGGCAATGGGATAGAGTGCTGGAGAAGAAGATTCGTGCCTTTCCCAAGTGCATTATTGTCTATTGGACATAAAGTTCACTGCTTC
Organism: Architeuthis dux; assembly: GCA_006491835.1. NCBI lineage: Eukaryota > Metazoa > Mollusca > Cephalopoda > Oegopsida > Architeuthidae > Architeuthis > Architeuthis dux. The sequence goes on along the minus strand of VCCN01004221.1, from coordinate 100,972 downwards.
CACTTTCGGTGCTGGTAAATGTTAATCCGCCCCACATCTCAAAAGAATTATGTCATTTTGTAGGCAGGCCATGACCTGGAATCCACAGGGAAAGAGGAAGAGGGGACGGCGACCACAAGGTGAGGGGACACCAAGGCAGAAATGCAGAGCTGGCCAGCGTTGTCGATGGCCTTATGCTCTTCATGGGGCAAAGAGCTTCAATAACTAACTGTATAATTTTGTAGTTCCCAATCATTCAACTTCTTCATTGAGAGTAGATATATTTAACAGTTGTTAACATTGGGGAACCAACGTTGCCATTGTTATTTTCAGTTTCGGTAGCAATGCCACAGCATGAAGTTCCATCCTGAAGAAACCCACAAGAGAAAACTTACAGACAGTCTGAAGGTTAATAAATCAACTGCAATATTACCTATGTTGACTATGTTGACAGGTTTGGTTGACGGTTTCTAATAAAATGAAAATAAATAGTCCAGTCCAAAAAGATCTAACTCGGAAGTTTCACATATAAGGCTAAATTTGATGCCGTTAGAAGCGCAATTTTATATAGATTGACATACTAAAATCCCAATTTTGTATGGGTCGATATATAGAGAACACTTTTTGTTGAAAAAGTTTTAAAGTTCTCACAGGAATTTAGCTGGGATTTCAAGCAGAATTGTTTAAAATGTGAAAAAAGTGTCAAAACTTGCACACTAGTAGATTTTTCAATGCTCCTTCATATACAAATAGAATACACACGGTATGGCCAAAACTGCAGCCACCATCTTTATTTTAAAATGGCAACCATAAAAAACAAAATTCGTAATACAGTACAGTAGAAAAATTGAAATTATTATTAGCACTCAGGTGGTGACTTCGTTCGCTGAGCAAAAGGTTTCGGATCATGAGAAAAAGCATCCTTTTAGATTTGCAAAGATTTAGGGTGCTCGATGGGATGGGTAAATAATATACAGAATGAAGAAGAAATAAAACATGGAATACATGCGTGCAAGTGTGTATATATGTGCATGCATGTGCCTGTATATGTGAATGCATATGTGTGTTTATATGTGTATGCGTGTGTGTTTTTATTCATCTAGCAAAGAGATTTTGATATCTATCTACCTTTGTTCATATCTATCTACTGGCTCGGTCTATTCATATGCATGAATGTATGTATGTATCTATCTATTAAGCAGAATGTACAGACAATAATGAATATATGAATAGGAAAACGTGAATGGGTCATAGGTGAATGGGGACTCTTTCTACAAGAGGGGGATGGGGCAAAAGTCTTAATTTATCCAAAGATCTTTCACGGTTTTGCCCGAAATATAATGCTTCCGGCCCCTGGCTCCTACGCCTATGCTTGAAATATATTGGTTAAATACAGTAATAACTCAGTTAGCGCTCTACATACGTACCTAAGAGATTCAGCTCTAAATGAAACAGCGCTATACGTGGTCATTAGTATACAATTAATATCATAATGTACATATGTACATGCTATCCGATTGGAAATGTTGTGCCAGTAATCATTTTACAATTTATGATGTCGTTGAACCTCAACAAGATAGAACGGATTAGTGCTGTGTGTAACGGACTCATACGTATTTTGCACTTACGCATACTGTCAGCGAGTTGAAACCAGTTGACTCATTTTCCTTTGGAACAATCCAGATTTTTATTCCGAGAAAATGGGTTATCTCGTCTTTTAGATAACCAGTTCTCAGGACATGAGAAATCCGTACTTGACTAGAACATAATATGCTTTGCAGACATGAAGTCTGGCAAACTCATGTTTCTTGTCACCTCATATTCCATCTTGGAACTCCTGATGATACACAGTCCAACACACCTCAATTTGACCAGCCACACACCACCACTCACCTCTTACTATAAGAAGATCGATCTAATCTCCATCTTTGTACGATGTCGTTGTTGATCCCCAACAAGATGGAATGGATTAGTGGCGTGTATCTCATCTGGTAGCTACTTTCCGGAACTGGTGAAATATCACTAGGTGTCAATGTATATCGCTACATGATAAATTATTGTGTATGTCTATGTTTATTCTCATACACATGGCACATTAACCAAAGTGTACTATATAAAGTTATTTCAGAGACTGTCCATGATGCTGTCTTTTATCATTATTTATTTCGGAAATTTAACATTACTAAATTTGTTATGAAAAATAGTTGAAAAAGTCCGCTATGGCAAACCAGCGGTAAACAGGGTATTACTGTATTAGATATGGGAAGTGGTATTGCAATATTACCTATGCAGACTATGTTGACAGTTTTGGTTGACGGTTTCTAATTAGATGAAAATAAAGAAAAAAACCATCTGTACATAATGATTTAGCTTCCAGCTAGCTTAATGCTTATTAATATCATCTGGTTTATGGTTGCCAGCAACTTTATTGATATTTTAAATGGATACAAATTATACCATCTTTCTATCTGACCCAGAGTCATTAGTCTTGTAGAAAGATTGTTATTATGCCAAGTTCTATTTTTTATCCTGAGGGCTGGGATATGCTGTCACTATGGAGAAGCACCACATGCCAAAACGCCTGCAATATCGAGTGGTGGCATGTGTTAAAGACACAGAGGCTGACCAAAAAGAAAAACGCTACAAAGACTACATCAAGACCAACCTCCAATGGTGCAATGGTCAAACCAAAGAATCTGGAAGAAGCTGGCGAGCCATAGTGTTGGATATTCAGGCAGCCGTGGGAGTTGGTCACAGATCTGACCCCCACAGGTGTTGAAACCTATAAACAGGATGTCAACGAAAACCCCAAATTGGAAGGTGTCCAGAACCGGAGACTAGGTGTTGAAAACTCATAAACAGCATATTGACCCTGACTGCAGATGGTGGGCTGGAAAATCAGCGTGGGCGTTCGAACCCGATAAGAGAGACACAGAGGCCCTCGAAAAAGGCAGAGAGACACAGGATGTCCTCGGAGATGCCCAGGGTGCCAAGTGCTAGGGGTGCCTGTCATATGTCTGGATTTTCCAAATGCAAATGGAAAAATGGGAAAAGGAATAAATTGAACAGAATAAAAACAGTCAAACTAATATAACTCCCTGATGTGTAGTCAGATTTTTCAGGAATATCTGAGAGTAAAATACTTTCGGTTACGGTGAAACTAAGAGAAACTAGCATTCCAATGGAAATTATGAATCACCGCCACCCATACATGCTGTGTTGGGGATGATCAATTAAAAAGTTAAAAAAAGGGGTGATCAATGAATAATTTACTTCTCTCGCCTTTTATTGGGCTGTGATCATTTAAAAAATTAAAAAACAAGTTGGCACAAACTAGTGACCAATTTAGCATAAACTTACATTGCATATTGAACCCCTTTCTAAAAACCTATTTAAGGGGGGAATTTTCTAAAAACAAAAACAAAATGTCCCTACTCATTGAGGAGAGTGTGTGTGCAAAACGTTTCTACTATGAATGGTTAGGGCTGGGCAAAGTCCGGATACATAGATACATATAAATGCCAGAACACATGAATAACCTAAACCCATCAATAAACCAGTGTTATGGGTAGCGGTGATTAACAATTGGCAAAGGAAATTCTCATGTCCAACTGTCAGCTAGTTTGGTCAGGTTGGGTGCTCACAATAGCTAGGGCCTGGGTAGGAAGGTAAGAGGTGAAGTCGCAAGTAAATAGATAGATAGGTAATAGATAATATTATACTTTAAAGCATGCCAAAGTTCAGCTTGCTCAGGGCACCAGGGACATTAGGAGACTGGCTCTGTTCATTGTGTCAAATACATTCTTTTTATTCTCTATAGTTTTTAGAAGGTTCATTAATATTCAAATGGTTCTTTTCTATAGTTTTTAGAAGGGTCATTAATATTCAAATGGTTCTTTTCTATAGTTTTTAGAAGGGTCATTAATATTCAAATGATTCTTCGGACGATTGAATCCTTCTTGTTATTTGTCTTTGGGAGGAAGTCCAGATTATTGACAGAGAACGATGTTGGAAACAGAAAAGTCAAAGAGGCAGCACACATCAAAATGTCAACTAAATGCATTAGCCAGACAAGTGCGGATTTCAACCCGATGTGGCTTCCAATGCTCAACAAATCTAAACCCGACAAGACAAAGACACAGAAACACCCGGGCCATGTGTTATAAGGGCTACCCCCCTTTAAACATAACTTCTGTTGAACCCATCACACTCGGATTTTCCACCTGAAGAATGTCGAAGAATGGATCGGCCGAAACGTCGTGTTTACAACACAAATAACAAGAAGGAATTCAATCGTCCGAAGAACCATTTGAACATTTTTTTAAATTTTCTAAGTTTTCAATAATTTAACGTTTTATTCCATTAGGGGAGACCAGGGGTAGTCGGCCCCTTTTTGCACCCAAAGCACCCAAAGCAATGTGGAGAATATTCTAACAGAGTTAGAAGAACCATGCATTGTTTAAACTGAGCCTCAACATCTTGCCTAAATTCGTGATATCAATCACAGCTGACTTAGGGACACAGGGACCAACTTGCCCCATGATGGGATAAGTTGGCCCATGGTATGGAGCAAGTCGGTGCCCCATTGTCAATAAGCAGAAAACGATCATCAAGAATTCTGAGCAGTGCTGTTTTTGTATCTTTTTATTTCCCCCCTAAAAACATCCAGTAAATAAGAAACATTCAGTTGTGATGTTAACAGCGTCAATATCTTTGTACGAGGTATAATAATATTCTGCATTCTTTTAGTAGGTACAGTTCTTTTTTTAACTTTCAACTTCACTCAGTGCCTAAAATGGTTCCAGTAGGCCCCAAATAAGCTGTATATGTGTGCAAAATTCCCATATGGTTTTCCCTTTCTCAAAAACGAAAAGAATTGTGGGTCCGCGTTCGCTCTCACCACGATAATAATGATCCGATTTTCATCTATTTCTATATAATACTAAAAGTCCGATTTGCCCATCCAAATTTTTACAGGCATGCTCAATGGACCTAGGAGAAGGTTTTAAAGTAAAATATATATGACACCATGAGGCCAACTAGTTAATAATTAGAAGGATGCACAAAAATAAAATAATAATTACAAAAACAGCAAGAAAGGTGAACATAATAAAAATGCACAAACATAAAACAATAATAATAATAGTAAAAGAGTAGGATGCACATAATAAGAATATACAAGCATAAAATAGGAATAAGAAGAATGAGAATAAGAAGGATACACATAATAAGAAGGATTCACATAATAAGAAGGATTCACATAATAAGAAGGATTCACATAATAAGAAGGAAACACATAATAAGGAAACACATAATAAGAAGGATACACATAATAAGAAGGAAACACATAATAAGAAGGATACACATAATAAGAAGGATGCACATAATAAGAAGGAAACACATAATAAGAAGGAAACACATAATAATAAGGATTCACATAATAAGAAGGAAACACATAATAAGAAGGATGCACATAATAAGAAGGATTCACATAATAAGAAGGAAACACATAATAAGAAGGATTCACATAATAAGAAGGATGCAAAAACATAAAATGTAGAAATTGCAGTGACCATCATACCACTGAAACTGGACCATTGCTTTCTAATAGAAAGAAAAAAGGACAACAGTTTGTAAACTGAAATAGCGTAAAGCAAGGAAGCAATTACCATTGATTTATATCCGAAATGTCTTTTGGGCGTTCCCAGCTCCCCAAAATGATGATAATGGAATGTTAGGCTGAGTTGTCGGAGGTTGAAGTGGTGGGAGGTACAGGAGACTGGGGTGTAGGAGAGAGAAGGAGTGGGTATGTGCAGCCCCATAATGGCTCGCTGCAAAACAACTTATATAATACACAGTGTGTGTTGGTTGATCCCGCATGACACGCAAGGGAAATAACTTTCATATTTGTATGCAGGAGTTACTTCCCTTGGACTACTTTCATATTTATAAGAGAAAGATGATTGTACACAATAATATTTGAATTCTGTGACAATTTCCCAACTGAATTAGCTTCACGCCTTCTCTTTATATTGTGAGCTTTTACATAATTGCAATTTTAAAATTACTGAAATAATGCCATCTTTTTTGACGGCAAGAGTATATCAGTCTAATATAATAACTACATAACTTATTAATTGATTAAAATATAATGTAAGCATAAAGTATTAAATAATTAGGAGATAGCTGTGTTGTTCTTTCATTTGTTTTTAATAACACAATAAATATATTAATCACCGCTACCCACAACAGACACGTTTAAACACCGTTGCTGGGTTTAGGTTATTCATGTGTTCTGACATTTATATGTATCTATGTATCCATGTATCTATGTATCCAGACTTCGCCTAGCCCTAACGGTTCATAGAAACTTTGCACACGCACTCTCCTCAATGAGTAGGGATAATGTTTTTTAACCCCTAAATAGGTTTGTAGTGAGTGGGGGGGGGTTCAATTTGCAATGTAAATCTTTCCTAAACTGATCCCTTAGTTTGTGTTCAGCAGCATTCTTGTTTTTTTTAATTCAATTGTTTTTAGTGATCATTGCCCAACAAAATACAAGAGAAGTAACTTATTGGTTGATCACCCCCAACACGACATGCTGTTTAAAGACATTGGCCATGTGGCGGTTTCTATTGTGTGACTAACCAGACCTGTATATATTTATATTGTAACAGAGGGATCACTATCTATTGTGCTGTTGAAAAAATAAAAAATATGTTTAATTTCAAATTCAAAGAATTTGGTTTTAAAAATGTAAAAATAGACGAGTGCATTTATAGCTTGACCTCCCAGAAATTTCTACAAAAGAGTTTTCAGCGTGTTTCTGAAATCCTCCAAATACCCATTACTTCGTTGTTAATCATAGACACGGGAAAGGTGTAAGTTGTAAGATAGCGTCCAAGACGGCCGCCAAATCCTTAAAATGCTCATTTAGTCGAGTGCATTTTATGCCACCAACCAAAATTCCTACAAAAGGTTTATCAACGTTTTTTTGTAATATCAGGTGTGCTCAATGACATACTAAAAGTCTACCCAAGTCTGACCACTGGAAAGGTGTAATTTTCAAGATGGCCGCCAAATCCTTAAAATCACCATTAGTCCTTCAACCAACTTTCACTGAGACCTGTCCCTGATACCTGCTTCGGGTTTGCCATTGTTTCATAACATCACACGAATCAGACCATAACAAGTATACGAGTAATATTTTTCTGTGGATCTGTAGCCTAGTCACTTGTGTGCACAGGTGCAGGTCGGAATGAAAAGACGTTGTGATTCGAAAGGCCATTGGAGAACAGAGGACAACGGAAACAATTATGCGCAACACGCTCGTTCAAAATTGGTTGAGTTGGCAAACACGAAAAGTTCAAACAAAGAGGGAAAATGATGAGGCAGACCTTTTTGGTGCTTGCATCTTCTATTGCCTGGTTTGGTGTTGGCGAGTTCTCGGTTGCAGCTGTGCTGTAGAGAGAATATTATCGTGTTTGTTGTGAATGACTCACTCGAAGACAAGTTTCGGTGAAAAAAGAATTCTTTATTTACTTCTCGTGGCGCGTGGACAATCTATCTGACCTTTCCCTTTCTGCAGTCAATGTGAGTCTCTCTTCCTTTCTACCTATTTAGTTACGGTTCGGTTAATCGCCACCAAAACACTTTCGGCTGACTGCTTGCTAAACGTACCTCGGGTGACTTTCTAATCTACTCTGTATGCATATATTCTCATTCTCTCTCCTCCGTTTAGTTACAGGTCAATTAGAAAAAAGGGTGTTGCCTGTTCAAAACTAAATTTCCAACTGCCCACGATTTGAAATTAGAAACTAAAACAAAAATCTCATTAGCCGACAAAACTGTTCTGATTGGCTCCACCATATCACGTGACGCTCTTAGTGTCTTTTCCCCAGCCTCCCAAATCTCATTCATCAAATGGTACCCTAAGAGCTAGCAATCCGCAAACCGAGATGATAACACAGGCCACTTGAGTTCTCAGTGGGTGTGCCGATCTTGTGGACCAACGTAGACTTTTTGTCTCTTTTTGGCTAGATATAATGACCATATGTCCAGTCCAATCATCATCTATGTTTTACTGTCATACAGCCAGCGTTGGAAAATCCTGGCACAGTAGAGCCATACAAAGATACACAGATATACATATATACATAAGAAGGTATTTTAAACTGAAGTCATAGCTGCCGCACAAAGATCAATACGAAAACGAAGTAATAATATTTCTGAAATATCAGACATATTTGTGGTATTATCTAGCTCTATAGCAACTGAAAAAAAAAATTATTTTGCATTTATGTGTTTTCAGGGCCTTCTTGTCGCATGGGAACACTGGGTTATTATTATTATTATTATTATTATTATTAT
>VCCN01004221.1:35130-45488 GCA_006491835.1 Architeuthis dux | reverse complement strand
GCTTCTTTGGTTTTGGGATCCTTGTTGACCTTTGGGATTGATGGACGCTCTTCAAAGGGGGGTTTCCTTTCTTTTATTTTTCTAGTCATACAGTGTCAAATTAATGCCAAAGTCTTGTTTTCTTTTCTGGTTGTATTTGTTTGATCACGTATTCTGGTCACAAGGAAATAATGCAGTTCTGTTATTCTCAAGTCATATTCTAAAGGAATGTAGTGAAATCCTTTTATTTTCAATTCTTTTACTTTGCCTACTAAAGGAGTGCAAACTATTAATATACCCTGTACAAAGACCCTGGCGCTGCTAACATCACAGCTGAATGTTTCTTAAAATAATAAAAAGATACAAAACCCGCACTGCTTCAGCGTTCTTGTGAATCGTTTTCCGCATGCCAAACATATCACGTTCCGCTTTCCACTGGACTACATCAGCGATGTCAAGGGGGAGATTTTGTCGATTGGGAATCCTGGAATCTCCATACGCTTCTACCGGGCTTGCGTCCTGGAGAGGTATCTTCAGTGTCGTTCCATTGACAGAAGGGGGCCTGCTGTCACTTGGTCTCAAGAGACGTGCTGTCACTTGGTCTCAAGCAACAGCCACTAGAGACCTGGTGTGATCATGCTATTGCATGAAAGGATTATAATAATGACACTGGCGCCCCCGATATAACGCGCTGATATAGAGCGCTGTATGGGTGGGTGGTGTACCCCAACATTTTAACCTATATTAAGGTACAGGGGCTAAGTCATTGATGTAAATAAATATGTAAATATTTTGTTTTTAAATACCGAGATTTGGTATATTTTGTTACATAAAGTAGTTATTTTGGTGGTATTATTTAATTAAAAACCCCGCAGTTATAGCGGCTCGATTATAACGCGGTTGGCTTTATTGGACCCCCAACGCCCGTGTATACACGGGGGGGCGCCTGTATTGTTAATACTTCATAAGACATGAAACTCTTTTAAGTCGCGTGCATAAGACACCTTCATAAGTTACACTGTACTCGGCTTGGTGACCTAGACTGACCGACGGTAGATGTCGACATCAAACGTGTTTTTTCCCCTTTCTAGTTGGGTGGGAGGGAGTCACCCGAACAGTTACACGCTTCAGCGCTCACACTGAAAGAGAACACCTTGACTCGAATGCCAACAATAAGCGGAAGGTCATGTTGTGTAGAGTTCAAATTGACCACGTCACCCAGCCGGTTTTGGTTTACTTTAGTGTCCTTTTCAAAATATCGCATTTGGTTGGTTACCTCTTACAGCTTTCCTAATCAATTCTGTTGCATTTTTGGAGCTATTTTTTGTTTTATTTTTGATGCAATGTTTATTTATTTTTATTTCGGACTCTGTTAAAACAGAGATGAACTATTTTCTATAGTTTTGAGAAGGGTCATTAATATTGAAATGGTTCTTCGGACGATTGAATTCCTTCTTGTTATTTGTGTTGTAAACACGAAGTTTCGGCCGATCAATTCTTCGGCGTTCTTGAGGTGTAGAATTCGAGTGTGATGGGTTAAACAGCAATTATGTTTAAAGGGGGTAGCCCTTATAGCGCATAACAATGAAATACAAGACAATAATCTAAAATAGCAGCAAAACAAAGTAGGAAATTGAAAATAAAAATATTGTGAAATTATTGAGAATTCAATACAAATAAAACTAATTGTTATAATTTACATGAAATTAATTGAAATATAGGTTCTCAACTAATAAATGTCATTATAATGTCGACATCGAGAGCCACATTATATTCGTGTCGACAGTATGAAATCAAATGATGGATAATTTTATATCCGACAGAATGTGATAATTATAATGACATTTATTAGTTGAGAATCTATTCTGTCGGATATAAAATTATCCATCATTTGATTTCATAATGTCGACATCGAGAGCCACACCATATGAGTGCATAAAATACTAACGTGAAAGTAGAGAAGCCAACAAAGTGTAGGATTAAAAGACTCCTGCCTACCATGAGATCTTCGTTAGCTCAGTCGGTAGAGCAACACCGCGTCAGGGTGGACGCGTGTTAGATCCCCGCGCGGGGTTCGTTTCTTTATTCACATTTACGAACTAGGCCGATCGTTTAGCAGTCGCTCACACCGGCGCCGGGCAAATATAGGCTCTCAACTAATAAATGGCATTATAATTATCATGAAATAAATTATATTAAATTTCGAACGCTATTTTCCTCCACATTTCTGATGCAAGACTTTTCAGATCCAAACGAGTTAAGTTCAACCTTTTTTTCATTTATTTTTGTTTTAAAAATTAAGTCTTCTTGGTCACAAATGTTGAATTATATTATAGCAACTAGTTAATCCCCGTTACCATGTTTAAACATTAAAAACAAAAATAAATAAACATTGCATCAGAAATAAAAACAAAAATAGCTTCCAAAACAGAATTTGTTAGGAAAAGTCTAAGAGGTAACTCAATGCGATATTTTGAAAAGGATACTAAAGCAAACCAAGCCACACAGCTTACCCAATTCCCACCCAGCTTACTCAATTCCCATCCAGCTTACCTAATTCCCACACAGGCGAAATTATATTTCGTTTGTTGAAGTGAATCAAATCTTATTGTTCAAACTTTGTTGGACTGATTACCTGCTGGCAGAGGCGGCACGTGGAATCAGCAGACCCCGCAACTGTGGGGGAACATGAGCTCTGGGGGCGTAATATATCTAAATATTAAGTAGACGTGCAGTCGAATTGGTGTTTGTAAGTGGCCGAGTGAAATTCTTCTGGCAAGACATGGAATTTAAACGTGGTTTAACACAATCAACTGAATACCCCAAGCGTCGCTCAGCTAGTTTCCAAAATATGTTCTGACAGAATTTGATACAATGAGTGCATTGACGCCAGGATTGTTGGGTTCGTCCTTGAACATGTATTTCATAAGGTAGCAAACGGCCTGCTCACACTGAATCATATTTGTTTGAAAGTAAAACTTGAACAGTCTGTTTCGATCTTCACAACATAAAAAAAGATTTTCAAAGTACAGAAAACTGATAGATTCCTGCTTGTTTGGGCCATCATCAGCTAAACATCATTCGCTGTAAAAAGTAAAAAGAAAAGATATACTTAAGATTCGGATAAGGGGAGCACAAATATTTTAAATACCATATTCGGCTTTATCTCCTTATCCAAATCTTAAGCCCCCCACAAAAGAAATAAAATGACACGAAGCACTCACCACATTTATTGTCATAAACATTCAATATGGATAAACATCATTTACTAAAAAGGCATGCTTTCATAAGACCTTCGTTACCTTTGGAAAAGTGGCATGTTTTGAATAACAAATGAAAACATACCCCCCCCCCCCACAAACAAAAATGACGTACGGGATAACAATAGATATTTAATTTGACAATTATGCATGGATATGCTTTTTATCAGATATTTTTCGCAATTGATTTTCTGTTTTTGTGCTTCTTCAATACATCAGGCCTTTATTTGTGGGCCTACGTCGTCGTCGTTGTCGTTGAACTGACATGTTGTATTGAAATGTGTTGGAAATAACCCCATGCTTTCTGAATCCAAAACCCCACCCCCGAAACAGTAACTTTTCATCTGAGGTCTCGTTAATGGGCCACCATCTCAAAAGCATGCTAGAATGGGGAGGGTCAAACACATAAATATGATTGAATGGTGGGGAACAACAGTAAAAGAAATCTGCCCGGAGAGGAATCTTTCTAACAAAAAGTGTAGTTTATTTTAAACTTCCAATGCTAGGGTTTCTCCAAGTGAAGTAAATTCACCGATTAGCACTGAAGAATTGCAAATGGGTACCAATCCTTTCCACTTCAATGTACCTAGTACTGAAATCCTAGAACTAATCACCAAAAACAAATGGAAGCACTATTTTTTGAAATCTCAAAAAAAGTATAGCTGTGGACTCTTACTAAGTCGAAACTTAGAAGAAATGAGGGAGAGGTATGGGCCACCAAATATCACCCAACTAGAAACCTTTTGACTTATAAGTGTGCATCGAATCCACAAGGTATCGGTGCTTGAGCAGGGACAATGATTCCTCTGCAATATGAATTGCGTATTAACCCAATACTGTAATACGTACATGTGCTGACGGGGGGGGGGTCCACTACAATGCCGCGCACACCCATGTCTTACCTCATCAAGAGAGTATACCATGGGTGATAAGGGCCGGTGGAGCTCTGATGTTACTCTGATTGAAATCAGTCTTAATCAACCCACTATAAAATGACAGTACAACATATTTAAAAAAGCCGCATAAAACGGAGCACAAATTTAAGATGTGTGCGTCATAACCGGCAGGTGTTCCCTTGTTAGCCACCAGGAGGGACCCGGTCGTCACCCTGCGACTGCTGGCCAACATTCCGACTTGTGCTTCCTTAATGGCCTTCAGGGGGAACGCAGTCGTTACCGAACGACTTTAGGCCAAAATAAAGAGAGAAAGGAATGGACGAAAGAGGACAACAAATTAGTGGTGTATTGTTACCTTAAAAGCAACTCATCTGATAGACATTACAGAAATCGTATACCCACGATATGGTGGGGGAAAATCCACAGTAGAGACAGCAAGTCAGCGTCTGGCTGACCAAGCGAAACAAATTCTGAAAAGAAACTGGTTATTAGAGATAGAAATGCAGGAAATCCATAGGAATATAGAAACAGAAGAAAGCGGATTACCCCCAGAGAAATACTCCGACACAACTAACATTAAAAAAAACCTGACTAAAATACAAACCAGACACAAGAGAGGGACGTGACACCCCAATGGAAGAAGAAAAAGCCCTGATACAAACCCTGAAAGAAACGAAGAAAGAAGAAAAGAAACCACTGCCATCCCTTATAGGCAAGGATTGGAAAAGGATACAAGATTCAACTGAACATGTCAATTGCCTTTTACAGCATATTGAAACCAACAACATAACTGAGCCCAACAATCTCATCTACGTTGGTGCAAAAATGATAACCAACATTTTTAAGGCACAAGAAACCCTGAACGACAGGAACAAAAAAACCTGCCTGGGAGAGGAGATTAGAAAAACAGATCTCCCAACTACAGAGAGACGAAGGATTACTGAAAAACACATCACACACGAACAAAACACAAGCGAGACTATGGGATACATACAAGATAAGACAAAAAGGGATACCCACTGTAGTGGAAGAAATACACCAAAGAAGACTATCCAAACAAGCAAGATTAAAAAGATATAAACAAAGGATTGCCCAATACACACAGAACCGCCGCAACTTCCAAAACAACGAAAATAAATTCTACCAAGACTTGAATGGAGAAAAAAGACAGAACATTAAACCAGATGGCACAGACGCAAAGAAATTCTGGAACGACATATGGGGATGTCAAAAGAGACACAGCGAATCACCAGAATTGTTAGAGAATATTAAAAAAAGAACTCCAAGACATAGAGGAGGGAGGAAAATAGAAATGAATACAAACACACTAAAGAACACTCTCCGGAAAATAGCCAACTGGAAAGCACTGGGGCCAGATGGGATCCATAGATATTTGTTTAAGAAATTCACAACACTCTATGACAGACTGATCCACTAACTTCAAAGTTACCTAGATGAAGGCGAGCTCCCACAATGGATGACCCTGATACAAAAGGACACCGAAAGGAGAAATCAGGCAGGCAACTATAGACCAATCACATGCTTACCACTAATGTGGAAAATTCTGACAGGACAAGAGAATAAAGGAGAGTACTCTTACCAGAAGAAAAGAAAGGATGCAGAAAAGGAACCAAAGAAGCAAATTACTTGCTTTACCCAGACCAGATGATCCTAAAAGAAGTAAAGAAGAGAAGAAAAAGTGTTGCAATGAGATGGATTGACTACAAAAAGCATACGACATGATCCCGCATAGCTGGATACTCGAATGCCTCAGGATATTCAAAATTAGCGAACCAGTGGTAAAATTCATGCCTACTCTATGAAAAACTGGAAAGGAGAGAAGATTTAGCAGAGGTGTGTATAAAAAGGGGAATTTTTCCAGGAGACTCTCTGTCCCCACTACTATTTGTACTAACCATGACACCACTAAACAGAACCCTGAAAAACAGCAAAGGATACCAATTCTCCAAAACAAAGGGAAAAGTCAACCACCTCATGTACATGTGTTATGCTATCCTACCACGAAAAGGGTCAGACACCTGTGCGGAAATGTAAGTGACCCCGGTCACCTTAGGAAATAGGTATATTGCGTGGGTGTCAAACAAACAGGATATGAGGACCGGAAATGGCACCTGCGTAGGCGTTCGAGAAACCTATAAAGCAGACCCGAGGGCGGACAGAAATCTTGGCACTCAAAGAAGAGACAGACATCAGCGGAGCCGGAAGGCCCGAGACTGCTGTCCCTGTTGGGACAGACAAGAGAGGACCCTAGTAACCAGAAGGCAGACCGCCTAGGGCTGGGAAAACATAAAACCAAGTTCCCCTGTTGAGAACGGTCTCTCGGCACACATCATCTCTCTCCCACACTTCATTCTCCGGCCGACGAAGTGTATGTTATGTAATAAAAATATGTCTCATATGTTTACAAGCAAGTCTTCAAGTTTCCTTTCTATCCAAGTCCAGGACGCCCACCCGCTATACAACACATGGATGACATAAAACTATTTGCAAAAGACAAGAATAAACTTGAATCGCTGTTCAACAAAGTCAAAGAATACAGCAATGACATTGGAATGGAATTCGGAATAGAGAAATGCGCGCTAATGGTTATACGCTGGGGACGGCTTACAGTGGTAGAAGGAATCGAATTACCGGACAACCAAAAAATCAGAGCATGGAACACACAGGACCTGGGGCGTTCACGAATGTGACTCTGTAAAACAAGAAGAAATGAAAGAGAAAATAAAAAAGGAATACATTAGGAGAACTAGAAAAATATTAGAGACTAAGCTAAATAGCAGAAATGTGATCAAAGGAATAAACACGTAGGCAGTATTGGTAGTAAGATACAGGCCCATTCCTCGGATGGACAAAGGGTGAACTCCGATCAATAGACCGGCGAACTAGGAAACTTATGACAATGCACAAAGCCCTGCACCCCAGAGATGGCATAGATAGACTGTATATGAAGAGGAAAGAAGGGGGCAGAGGACTCGTCAGTATAGAAGACTGTGTCCAAATGGCGAAAATAGGATTAGAGAAATATGTACAAGCAAGCAGTGAATATATCATGTAAAGCACTCGAAGCAGTACAATAAACAACAAAGCAGCAAATGGCGGAGTAGAAAAGAAAGCGACACGGAAAGAAAAATGGGAACAAAAAAATACTATATGGGGAATTCAAAAGACAAATAGAAAATATCGCAGACGAACGATCATGGACAGAGAGAAACAGAATATCTCATCATGACAGCCCAAAACAAATGCATCAGGACAAATTATGTCAAGGCAAAGATCGACAAAACCCAGACAAACAGCAAATGCCGCCTATGTGGAGAAAGACTGTAAACCACATAATCAGTGAATGAAGTAAACTAGCCTAGAACGAGTACAAAAACAACACGACAGAGTAGTAACTGTTATACACTGGGAACCGAGCAAACGACTGGGATTCGACCATGTAGACAAGTGGTACCAGCACTAACCAGAGACTGTCCTGGAAAGCAGAAGCCAGAAATTGCTCTGGGATTTCGACACCCAAACCGATCACACCATCCAAGCAAGAATACCGGACCTTGTAGTCGTGGGCAAAGAAAACAGAGTCAATACGAAGGAAAGTGAAAGCTAGGAAAATACCAGGACCTGGCCCAGGAACAGAAAAATATGTGAAACATGAAGGTCAGGGTAGTACCAGTAATAGTAGGCGCACTGGGAACTGTGCCAAATACATTTTAAAAGAGATTGGAGGAGCTGGAGATAAGAAGAAGGATACAGACTATGCAGACCACAGCACTGCTGTCGTCTGCACGAATATTGAGAAGTGTACTGGAAATATGAGACCTGCGACCACTAATCGTCAGCAACGGCCTAAAGGAAAAGGAAAAAACACACACACAGCAAAAAAACACACACAACAAAGAACTGGGGCAGGTTGGTGCGGTACAAACCACAGCTTTCAACGAGAACCACCAGACATTTGGTGAGAAGCTTCTAACTACAGCAGTGCTGTAGACTGAGAGAAAGTAAAAGGAGGCCTGGAGACTTGCTGTCACTTAGTCTCCAGCGATAACCACCAGTCAACGTCGTCGTCGACGTCAACGTCGTCAACAACAACAACAACAACAGCAGCAGCAGCAGCAGCAGCAGCAGCAACAACAACAACCTCCTCCTCCACGTAGTTTAAACCTCCTGGAGTAGTTGTGATCTTGTAACTTACTCCTGGAATAATATTCGTTCAGATCTTGATTGATAACGACTTTCTTTCAAAATATTAAACGTGTTCTATGATTAACAAGTGTTGCCAATTTTATTTTTCGGTTTACATCTACATTTGAATAAAAAAAATATTTTTAATAAAATATTACTTATTTTATTGAAAATTATCTAAATATCAATTTCTGACATCTAGACGCAACCAAACACATCTAGATTTAGATGAAAAACCTCTAAATTGGCAACACTTGAAATAACGTTGACTGCAGCAGTCGAAGGTTTATTAAATGAATGTAGTTTATATGTTTTTAACTTTTTTTTTTAACAAAACGGGGGGAATCCTCTTTTCTGTAGTCTATGATATCCGTTCGGTTATATTTGCATGAATGTTGTTGTAAAATTCAGTTCTATGGTTGATATGTGCATAGACTTGCAACGGACGTCGACATCATATAGAAAAGTATAGGCCTTGATCAATACCCACGTTCGCTCGTTTGGATAAAGTAAAAGAATATAAAAAGTAATCTTAAAACATTTGCGGCGGGGCCAGACAGACCTAGCACCGCCACTGTTGGGTAGGCTTTTCAACCGAAAACGCCATTGCTGTTAAAAATAAATTCATTTAGTAGGGCCGCTTAGCCGAAAATGTCAAGCCAATTGTGCCTTTTGTGATAAAAGCTTATAATATGGTATACTTATAGCCAGAGGAATTCCTAACAAATTTGGATATTGAGCCATCATGAACTTTCAATATGTCACCTGTAATGAAATACACTCTGGTTGTGTGTGTTCGTGTGTTCGCACGCTTTGGGGAGTACGTGACCAAAACGCCGTATCATATTCCCGGAGCAAGAAAATAGGTCAAACGGCCGACAAAGTCAGAACAAAAGGAATACGTCCGACCAATTAGCTTCGCCGGTTTTTTTTAGGACGTCGATTTAAAATCGGCCGGAGTTTAGAGTCAGTGAGGGGTCCGACACCCAGCAGCGATGGGTCGAACCAGCTAGAGGTCTTGGCTCCTTCTCCCGCCCGGGTGAAGGAATGAGTAGGAGGAGGAAACCAAGCGCCTTGATTTTTGAACTGTTACAATCACCGTCAGTCCTTCAGTAAAGAAACTCGAGAGAATTTTTAACAGAAAAACAGAATTCAATAACCCTGGTGGCCCGCGAGCCATCCCGGAATCGAAGTTATCAACGGGAATAAAACGGAGCCACATTTTCAATTGAAGATAATGAATTTTATTGTCTTTACATTCAACCACGTGGGAGTACCTTTTCTCCAGTATGGACAAGAAAATGTTATATTTCACTCCACAGAATGTTCGCTACCGTAAATGTACAACCCAGCGACGAGACGTCTCACAACGGTGGCAGAAGAAATACCGGAATTAACCAACATCGCCCATGGCAGCCATTTAAAAACTGTTTTAAGATCAATTTTATTATCAGCGATGTATATATTATGATATTGAAGATATAATTAGTTGAATTCTTTACCATACATAGTTCTTGGGAATTGCTATTTGGATAATATTGCAAGTTATCGAAAATTCAAGATGGCAGCCATGGCTGGTATGAAAATTGTAATAACGCAGGAGAAGATTATGCTTACAATCACCTGGTGAGAGCACAAGACAGCACAATACATTAAAAAGAAAACACACGTCACAGATAATTGTTTATTAATATTTACCTTCATGAAGGTAAATAGTAGTTGAAAATAAAAAATAATGATTGCTAATACTGCATCTAATAAAAAATAAAATAATAAAATAATTAATATACAGGTGTCAGAGATATCCTAAAAATCATTAGAAAGCACAAATGACAATGGGCAGGTTATGTTGATAGAAATGTCAGACAACCCTGGATATCAAGACTTATAATGCGGATCCCATAAGATCTTATGCGAAACTGTGGCCGGCAAAAAATGAAATTACGTGATGATTTAAACACTCAGGAGCGAAAGAACTGGCAGATTTGGGGGAAAGTCTATGTCCAACAACGGACTT
>VCCN01004206.1:6429980-6440579 GCA_006491835.1 Architeuthis dux | reverse complement strand
ATTTCTTTACTATGAATTAAATAAAAATATTACTTATTTTCTTAAAAACTATTCTTAGCAATTTCTATAATTTAGATGTCACTGAAAACATCTAGATCTAGATGTAAAACATGCATATCTAGCTGCAAAACATCTAGATTGTGACTGGGTAATAATCATCAGCAGCAGCCGAGACTGAGCATAGAGTGAGAGAGAGAGAGTTTTGTTGAGGAGAGAAAAAAGCGTCAGATGCGCCGCCACCACTGCTGGAATAAGCAGCGGTAGTTACCAATAATTCTTCTTTTTTTTTTCTTCACTTCCTCTCTTACAACAAAGATTCATCACTTTACTTATATTCACAATAACAATTGCCTACAGTACACACCCACAAATCAACCAAATATCCATTGGAAGTAGCAGAAATAAGAAAAAGGAAAAAAAAGCGACCTTCATCGACGATTTTCTTGAAAGGAAAACTGGATAAGTCCTTACATTGGGCTGTTCTCTAAAAATACTTACACCTTCTTCTTCTTGGCTTGTTTATTTCTACCCTTTATATTTCTGGTGGGTAAGGTTTTTACCTCTACCCACCTCAGCCAGGGTATATATCATACACAGTTTATTGTGTATGTATATATTTCATTTAAAAAAAAAAAAGATATACCATATTTGTGGAAAAAAGGACAATTTTTCACAATTTTGACTAAAAAAAAAGCCAAATGACAGGAAATATGTTGAAATTTGGCCGCTCGGTTGGTAAGTGGTTTTTTTTAAAAACAAAAGTTGTTTTTTCTTTCTTTTGTGTTTTGTAATTTGTACAATAATGGGTACGACGTAGGGAAGGTGGTCCCTATTTAAGGGAATTTAGATGACGTGACGTAGACATGCGATCTGTCGAAGATTTATGAAGCGATGGAAAACAATTTAACAATTTGATTTATTCAGAGCAATAACAATAATCTAATGTATTTGCTTCTGTCATGAGTTCTCTTATTTCTTTTTATTTGTGCACCGTTTTTGTAACATCGAGTGTGCGAGGGTGTGAAACATCACAATCGGGGACCACCGTCCCTACATTGTACCCGTTCTTGTTTTGAGGTTGTTCTACCCTTTTTACTTCTGATATATAGATGAACAATGTTATGAGGATCTCTATGGGAAATACACACACACACACATATACATAGTATGTATGTGTGTATTACATACATATACACATACATTGTATGTATCACACACATACATTGTATACACACACACACATACATAGTATGTATGTATTACATACATACAAACATACACACACCCATATATACATACAAACACACATACATACAAACACACATACATACACACATAATATCGTTTAGTAAAGTTTCCTGTTTGTATTTTTGTTGTTTCTTTTTTATTCCTTTAATAATTGGACCATTTTTATTTTTAAATTTGCATTCCATCAGATGTAGGGACCCCCAATCTTGATATTGACACCCCAACACACCCGCATCATTGTCAAGCTTTCATTACATATACAGTGACAGTACACACTATTTAAAATAATACTCAAAACTATAGTTTATTATCATTATTATCATTATTACATAATTATTCCTTATAATTCAAACCAGTTGTTGACATTTAAAAACAAAACATAAAAACAACTTTCACTTCATTTCAGTTTCATTTTGAAAAATGTAATTAAAATTCTAATTTAATAATAACTGGAAAAATACTTTAAATACTTTTCAATTTTATCATTAAAAAAATAACTTTATTTTCTCACTTATTCAATCTTGAAACTGGATTTCTACAAAATGACATTTTTATTTCATTTTTGTTTCGTTTTTACTAAAAACTTTCTAAGAGTTCGAAAATAATGTTGACAGTTTCTGAAAAATCATATCCTGGTAATATGAGTCAGGCTAAATAACACTTGGAAATATAAAACATCTTTTGTGATTTCTAAAAGGAAACAATACATAATGGTGTATATATATATATATATGAACAAAATATATATATATATGAACAAATCTTATATGGATACTGTTTCTTTTTGTTCACAGCATAATATAGAAAATGACTAAACATTTTAGTGTGTGTATATTGTTTGGTATATACATCTTTTATTTCAAGATGCAACTGAAGAGATTTAAAAGGGGTTCATCTTTTTGTAATTCTGTTCCCACACTTAACTAATAATATTCATTTATCGACCTTGAATTAATGAAATTGTTACTTTTGTATGTCAATACTTTTTATTTTTAAATCGCCTTTAATAAATCACATATGTATATAAAAAGTTCTCAATGTGTCTAGAATATTTTCGATTTAAACAAATCCATTAATGCAAGTCTTGAATAAATAAAATCATGTTTTATTTCCTATTTACGAGTAAAATTGAAAATGTGTGCTCGTCTTGTAAAGACGTTGGTTCTTTATCTTTGAATTTGATGTTTTGGGATCGAACCCAGGGATGTTTTTTTTACTTAAACATATCTTCATAAACCTTAAAATGTTAGATCTCTTTTATAGTAGAACTGGTAAAATAATCGCCAGGTAGATTATTGTAAAACCAGCCATTTCTAAAGAACAACTTACGTAGCTTGAAACTAACACGATTCTTCTTTTACTCTTGAGATGATCCACGTTTTTTTGTCTTTTTATAATAAAAAATACATGACATATTTTGCAAACTGATGGATTTTGTGAAAAGGTTTGTTGCAGATTTTTCTGCTTTTTTTTAGTATTTATGAAATGTAAACAGGAATAAGAACTCTGACAATCTTTTCAAACTATATAGATATAGCTAGAAAAGGCAAGAAGGCAGACACCCGATGTTGTTTCACTATTTCCACATGTAAATCAAGGTTTTACTACACATGCCATGCAGATGATGATAGAAAACTATTCACACCTCCGTCCCTACAACCTTAGGGGGGGAGGGAACACACACCCCACACTGATTACTACACCTGGAGCCAAAATATGAAACACCACACACAAGTTATGTTTTGTTTCAAAATGGCAAAAATCACCTTTAGGAGGTGATTTTTTGGCTCAATGTAGGAAAGGTGGTCCCGATTGGGGGAATTTCACACCCTCGCCCACTAGATGTTAAAATCGGCGCACAAATATAAACAATTTAGCAATTTAATTTATTCAAGGCAATAACAAGATGATTTATGTATTTACTTCCGTTTTTCTTTCATGAATTCTCTTGTTTCTTTTTATTTGTGCACCGTTTTTAACATCGTGTGAGCGGGGGTGTGAAACTTTACAATCGGGACCACCTTCCCTACATTGTGCCAAATATTTTTCATATTTACAACATCATCTTTGGATCCTTTTTTAGTGTTTTATTTAAATTTAAAATTAATTTGCCTTTTATTGTCAGTTTTTGATCATTTTCTTCTTGTTTTCTAAAGAAATTAGAGGTTAATATTAATATCTGCGGTACCTTAAACCTTAAAGTTTGAACATTTATCAGGTACACCTGAAATTATTGATTTTGAAAAAGAAAATATAGATCTTATTATCAGATAAAATCCTAATGACAAATTATTAAATACACCATTTGGAATAAAGAAGTTTTTTTTGGTATAATTTTGAGAAACTGATATTGTTTTACTCAAATGTGACTTTTGTGTTGTTTTGTGAGGTTTAATGACACTAATCTCCTCATTTATAAGGGCCTTTTCTTCTTTGTGTCATTGAAATAATTTTGAAAGATTTATTTTTCTTCTGCAGACAAATGGGGCTCAATTTAATACAAATTGCTTAAAGTTAATCAGCCGAAAACCTGCTTGTATGAATGTTTAAAGGGGGTACTTTTACAATAAACGTGACAAGAATTAAAAATATAAATTATCTTTGTCTTTTCCCTAATCTGTATTGATTCCGTCATAATTGATTTTATTTTGGTCATACTGTGTGTGCGTGTGTGCTTGTCATGTGTTCGGTGATTCGGGTTACACACTAAAAACGTGGGTAGCAGATTTCGTCTTCTTACATCTGTGTATTTATAGATTTAATGTTGATTATTGGCATATTTTATAAATATATCTTAACTTGCCTATTTTCAAACCCCTTTGTTATTTAAATCCAATGCTTTTAGAACAGTTGTTTTTCAGTAGTCAGTGTCATTCACCCTCCAAATCTTTAAAAACAAAACCTCATTCACCCATGACTAAATTTCCTCATGGTTTTAATTATTTTCATTTGTAATTTGACTCAAACCCCAAAATAATTTCAACATTCACCAGTTTTAAGAAACATTGCCTTAGAATCTTCTGCACAAGGCGATCTCAGTCTTATTACCTTTCATTTCTCTAACAGTCAATGCTAAGGGCCCCTTTCAGAAGAACTATTTTCCATCTAGTACATGTGCGTGTGTGTGTGTGTGTGGCTAGGTGTATCTAAGTGCTCTTCTTAACCCCTATGTGTGTATTTAGTATGCCAGATGATGATGCCTGGTGGTGTACCTGGTTTCGTCTGGTCCCTGGTGGTCAGGGCCCCTACTCCCGCCTATGCAAGGTGGGAGGGGGGGGACCCACCCCATTCTGTCACCTTGGACGGACTTGGGCTGCTGGTGACGGGGGCCCTGGCCTCACACTGCCTGCATGTCTCACTCACACCATCTGTTTCTAGTTTTTTTTCCCCCTCACTATCGCGTGTATTTTTTTTCTTTCCTGTGAAAAAGAACAGATAGTGAAGAAGAAGAAGGTGAAGAAGAAGAAAGGGGGTGGGGGTGGGGTACAAATCACACTCTCCTCACCCGCAACCCATTTCCCTCTTTCACTCTCTTTAAATTGTTGGGCCATCTGTTTATCTGTTTCTCTCTCTCTCTCTCCCCTACTGTAAAAGCCTATTAGGGTGGATGACCAGCAGATAGCGATAGAACTAAGACAAGTCAATACAGACACACACTCACACACACACACACGGACACACACTCACACACTCAGCCTCTCTCTCTCTCTTTAAGTGGTGGACCATCTGTTGTTGTTCTTGTTCGTCTTCTCTTAAAAGTGATATGTTAAACTGAAATTTCTGCGGCATCTGTTTCGGATTTATTGTTTAACACCTACAATTCTGCTGCCATTCTTCACGTTTTCATTTTCCTTTTTCTTTCTACAATAATCTCTGCCTCTCCCCCCCCCGTCTTTTGTCTTTCTCCTGACAATCCCAAGACACACACACACACGTCTCTCCTCCTCAAGGGTTTCTTCTTTTATCCCCTTTCAGAAGAAGAAAAAGATGATGATGTTATCTTGCGTTAGGATTTCAGTTGAACAGAATTAAATTATTTCCATTGCGGGGGTTTGGGATTAAAACAAGCCCGAAAGTCAGACCATAGATGCGCCAGTTGTTTTTCTTGTGTGAAGATCTAGCAAGAAGAGACATACTTTCGGTATATCAGTGACAGTAATCGGTACTAGAGATGCTAGCGCATCTGGGGGGAAAGAGACCAAACTGCATGTATATTGCTTGTCTTTTTTGTGTAAAAAAAAGAATATCGGTGTATCAATTACTTCCACTCTAAGCATTGCAGTTTTTTTAAATACTCTATAAGCATTGCAGTTTAAATACTCTATAAGCATTGCAGTTTAAATACTCTCTAAGCATTGTAGTTTAAATACTCTAAACATTGCAGAGTTTAAATACTTTAAGCATTGCCGTTTAAATACTCTCTAAGCATTGCAGAGTTTAAATAATTTAAGCATTGCAGAGTTTAAATACTTTAAGCATTGTCGTTTAAATACTCTAAACATTGCAGTTTAAATACTATAAGCATTGCAGTTTAAATACTCTCTAAGCATTGCAGTTTAAATACTCTCTAAGCATTGCAGTTTAAATACTCTAAACATTGCAGTTTAAATACTCTCTAGGCATTGCAGTTTAAATACTTTGTACAAGGTGTACACCATACCAAGAAGACCCACAAATTATATTCTTCTTCTTGCCAATATGCACAAAACCCATATGAAGAGAGAGAAAGCAAATACACTATACACAAGCAAGCACTGAGGAAATATTCAATGCATGTTTATACTTATAGCCAGCAGGGACACCTTGTGTTGTCTCCCGCAGGATAATATCTCTCTTCTTGGGGGTAATTCTAATCTGTTGTTCATTCTAATTTCTTTTTTAATCGAAAACAATGAATAGTTGGAAATAGTCTTTTAATAATAACACCACCGGCTTGAAGAAAAAAAGAGAGTTATTTTTCTAGAAGGGGGGGGTGCATACATTACAAATGTATTTGACATTATTATCATAATTTGAAAATGTCATTTAATAATACACAATTCTATCACGTGTTTTACTTTCTAAGGTTGCTTTTCGCGAGATTGGGATGATGACGGATTTCAATTTTGATATTTTGACAAAAAGATATTCGTTCAAAAACCCGGGCACAATGTAGGGGGGGTGTAAATTGTAAAAGTTTCACACCCTCGCTCACTCGATGTTAAAAACAGCGCATACATGCAACAGAAAAGAAATAAGGAGAATTAATGAAAGAAAAACAGAAGTAAATACATAAATGTACTGTTATTACTTTGAATAAATCAAATTATTAAATTGTTTTTTATTTGTTCGCCGTTTTTAACAATCGAGTGAGTGTGGGTTTGAAACTTAATAAACGGGACCACCTTCCCTACATTGTGTGCCAAAATTCGTTGATTTATTGTCACAAAGAGAGGGTTCATTCCTCATTCGAAAAAAGGATGAAGAATCCTCATTCGCAGAGGATGAAGGACGGACGAAATAGGAATGGTAAAGATGAAGAAAGAAAGGAGATATTGTACGAAAATATCCCATTATTATCCTAGTCTAAAGAAAAGAAAAAGTGAGTAGAAGAAGAAGAGCCATTATGAAGAAAGAGCCTTGTCGGTTGTGATATCATAGGAGGAGGAAAAGGAAAACCCTCTCTGGTGCCTGGTCGTCGTCCTCCTCCTTCTCCACCCAAGTCCCACCATCCCTACTAAAATCAGCATCATCGTGATCACTGTCAGCGGCCTATCATCCTTATGTTTGTGTTGGCACTGCGCCGTGCTACAGAGAGTGACATTTTACTTATTGGTGGCGCCAGGCCGTCTGACACCTTTTCCCCCAGCCCGAACACTTCCCCCTTCCAACCTGATCCTCCCCACAGCCCGAACACTTCCCCCTGATGCCCAAGCCACCTTTGCGCCATTCACAACTCTCACTATATCCTTTCTCGCTTCGTCTTCTTCTTCTTCTTCCTCAGCCCCACTCTCTACAGATGGTTTTTTGGAGTTCTAATCGTTTTTTCAGACTCTCTCACACACACACACACACACACACTTTTTCTCAAAAACCTACATTTTAAGAACAACTATACTGGGTGGGGTGGGAGAGAGAGAAAGGCGAGGTTTTGTTTCCCTTCCCCGAGTTCTTGTAGAGAGGAGGAAACGCACACCCAAACTTAATGCGTGTGTGCATAGAGACTTGATGTTTGGGGTGGGAAGAAACACACGTGTGTATGTGTGTGTGTATATTTATATTTATTTACACTTATACTCACACATGTAATAGATGAGTTATGGTTCTTTTTTATGTACCCCCCCCCATTAAGGTTCGAATTTAGGAGATACATCTCTTGACTCCTATAGTCTATCACACTTTTTCTAACCAATAATTGTTGTCTTATAAAAATCTTTTAAAAAACATTATCTACTTTTGAAATGGTTAGGGAGCATCTAGTAGACCATTAGTACTGTAGCGAGTTCGATTCTCGCTTGGTACCCCCTATGTAACCTTGAGCCAGACTAAATTTTGAAGGGGATTCTTGTTTCTTTATTATTTTTTAACAACTGAATGTATTGTTAGTGACGTAATATAAGCACGTGTGTGTTTTGTTGAGTAATACTATGAATGAAGTTCATCTTTTTTTTCTTTTTTTTTACACCTGAACTCTAATTGATTTCTGTGTGTTAGTTTGTCATTTTTGATATTCCATTTGGGGCTTTCCTGATTTCTTGAGCTAGTTTTAGATTTTGTTCGAATTTTGTTCAATATCGGAATAATGGGTTTCTCTTCTAGTTCTTCCTACATTGTAACGAAGTTAGAATTAAATAAAATTAAGATTTATAAATGTCTAATGGACTACAGACAATACCTTTATTACTGAAGATGGGAGATTGGTTTAAACTTTAAACCAACAAGGAATGCAAATAAAAGACTTATTATTCTAACTTTAAAAAAGTGTCTCTTAAATCAGACATTGGAAGATCGTGATGCTTAGAAGTTTTTTTTTTATGGATAGATTTTACAAGTAACTTTCCAAGAAGCTTCCATTATTTCTGTTTCTCTCTTGAATTAACAGCAACATTTTTAATGTAATACTATGAATGAAGTTCATCTTTTCTTTTCTTTAACAACTGAACTCTAGTTG
This sequence comes from Architeuthis dux, assembly GCA_006491835.1. Classification (NCBI taxonomy): domain Eukaryota; kingdom Metazoa; phylum Mollusca; class Cephalopoda; order Oegopsida; family Architeuthidae; genus Architeuthis; species Architeuthis dux. The sequence goes on along the minus strand of VCCN01004206.1, from coordinate 6,432,181 downwards.
ATTTCTGTGTGCTAGCTTTGTCATTTTTGATATTCCATTTATTTGGGGCTTTCCTGATTTTTTTCTTGGGCTAGTTTTAGATTTTGTTTGAACCTCAAATTTACTGGAATCGCCTTGATGGTTCGCTTGGATATGTCGCCCTTTGCAAGAAATACGTTCAATATCGGAATAATGGGTTTCTCTTCTAGTTATTCCTTGGCATTATAAAAGAAATATCCTTCTCATCATATCATAAATTAGAAAATAATATTTTATAATTTTGGCATTTTCTTTTCTTCAAATCTTCCATTTATTAGCCTCGGTCTGTGTTGTTTTGTTACAGTTCCATGTGGTGTGTTGTTCTGACAATTTAAAGATGCAATTTTAGTGATGCAGGCTGAATTAAAAAACAAACAAAATTGCAACTGATTCTTGCAACTTTGTTGTTCCTCGATATTTCTTCTTCTTTTTGTAGGGAATTCATTTTGATCTACTTGTGTCATACAATATCAGATTACAAAACATTTTAAACAATAGATACCTCCCACTTTTGACGAAAAAAACGATATGTGACGAGAAACAATGTAAATATAAGTTTTAAATTTCGGATTTAAGAAAATTGCCTCCAGTTAGTCTTTAAGAAAAAAATACTTTTGTGCATTTAAAACACGTTTTTGACCGTTTTTAAAAGAACATTTTTCGTAAAAAATTAGATCGATTCAGGAGTTAACACCGTTAAATTAACGGTGTTAACGGACACATTTAAAATCTGTAATTAAAATTATTTCAAAAATAAAATAATCGTCATTTAGATCATTTTGTACGAAAATTAGTCAATTTAACGATTACTTCACTGAATTTTGAAACAATGACCAATCTTTTAAGTATTTTAATTTGCTATATTGACAATTACTTTCGGGTTGACACTTTGAAAAATGTATTTTTTAAATAATTTAAATAACGTTAATTTTCTAATTAAATAAAACATGAAATGAAAAGAAGGAAGAGAATTAATGAAAGAAAAACAAGTAAATACATAAATGATTGTTATTGCTTTGAATAAATTAAATTGTTTTTATTTGTGCGCCGTTTTTATCATCGAGTGAGTGAGAGTGTGAAACTTTACAACCGGGACCACATTCCTTCCACCCCTATATTGTAACGAAGTTAGAATTAAATAAAATTAAGATTTATAAATGTCTAATTGACTACAGACGGTTGTTGACAATACCTTTATTGAAGGTGGGAAGATTGGTTTAAACTTTAAACCAACAATGAATGCAAATAAAAGACTTATTATTCTATTCTAACTTTAAAAAAATGTCTCTTAAATCAGACATTGGAAGATCGTGCAGCTTAGAAGTTTTTTCTTATGGATAGATTTTACAAGTAACTTTCCAAGAAGCTTCCATTATTTTTGTTTCTCTCTCGAATTGTCAGCAACATTTTTAATGTCTAGTCTATTAACTAAGAAAGTAAACGTTTGAAAATTGTCTAAGAAGACATAATGATAAGGACACAAGACTCAGATAGATTTTCAGAACGATTTGAATATTTTCTTTCTCCTTTCCAGACTCTTGTTAACGAGTCCTATCTACCCAGCAATAGGAATAATAGAATTTTTGAACTTAGACACTCAAAACGACTTAATCCATCTATTTTTGGCACAATGTAGGGAAGGTTGTCCTCATTTATAAGTTGTAAAGTTTCACACCCTCGCTCTCTCGATGTTGAAAACGGCGCACAAATAAAAAAAAAAGAAGGAAATAAGAGAATTAATGAAAGAAAAACAGAAGTAAATACATAAATTGTAGTTATTGAGTTGAATGAATTAAATTGTTTTATTTATTCGCCGTTTTTTAACATCGAGTGGGCGAGTGTGTGAAACTTTTCGACCATTTTCTCAGAACGAACGCTTGAACAATTTGAATTTTCTCAAGATTTAGAATGGCTTTTAACAAAACAAACTCTGTGTCTGAACCAATAATGCCCCATAAAAATCAATGAAAAGGCTACAAAGTAATATTTAAACAATTGATTGGCACCACTTTACTATGGTGGTCCCGATTGGAATTCAACTGACGTAATGCAGACTACAACTGGAGTCTTGTGAATATTACTGTTACACAAACTATTAATAAATACATAAATTACAATGTTATTGTTTTGAATTTAAATACCGTATATTTCAGCGGATAAGGCGACTTTCAGATAAGACGAGA
>VCCN01004206.1:6385090-6398234 GCA_006491835.1 Architeuthis dux | reverse complement strand
CATGTCAAATGCACACAATGTGGCCATGTCCAATACACACAATTGCAAGAAGTAAAAGTAGAATAGTATTAATTGTAAGATTTATTTAATTGTCTTTTGTCACTACAAAAGCAAATAACAGTTAAAAGTTACTCTGAAAAATATTGTAGACAATCAATATTTAATTAAACAAAAAAAGCGTGTTAGTATTTTTAATATTATATTCGTCATCCTTAGGACACTGTTTCTTATTGTTTGTTAATGAACTATAAAATACTAGAATTTCATCCTCTTACTTTCAGCCTTTTTTTTTTAATTCTTGGACAATCTAATTTGCATAATAGGAATAAACAGTTATTACACTTTTGTGTGAAGGAATCAAAACATGATGAGAAAAAAAAACAGTTATAATAGCAACACTAAAACCCTTTGACTTTTTGCCTGCTCTACACAAAAAAATTTGTGTGTTGATGTAGACAAGAAATCACATATTGTTTCACTCTACTTGACCCATATAAGTATCAGTATGCTCCAAACCCTATCCCTGTACGCATGGGAGACTTATTTTTTTGTGTTTTGAACTTTTGCAGGCCAGCCAAGGAAAATGGCATTGACCCCCACATAGATAACCTTCATCCAACCAAAAGACATCACACCATGAGTCCGTTAGGAGGCAGCCGCGTGAGCCCAAATGGGGTTCTGAACTTAAACTCCGGGGGACCAATACGTCTTGGAGACATAAGTTTGTCAAGGGAACTGCGAGAACGTGAACGGTTGGAGCAGGAACGAGCTGAAAGAGAACGTTTGGAACGGGAGAGAGATCGGGATCGACATTATCCTAATTACAGTAAGTCAACAACCTATGTACCACCATTTTGAGATTGCTAGTCAATTCCTGTGCAACAAAATGAAGGCTAGTCACTAATTAGAATGCGTCAAGCAAGCATTATGGGATGAAGTTTACATGATATTACAAGTTATTATGCATTCAAAACTGTTTCTCCACTAATCCTGCTATTGACCACAGATTAGATTGTAGTTTCTTTTTGATTTCAGTCTTTCAATTCTGTATTCACTTTTCATGTTTAGTTTTAAATTTTGCATCTGTGGAAAAAAAGGTGCTACTTAAACTTTTCTTGTTTTATTCTCAAATGGTAGTTTCAATGCTTGCAAAATACCTCGATAACTTTATGATATAGCAACTCATTTGTAAAAGATTTGTGTGTGCGTGTACATTAACGGTGACATCTGTTTATTTTTTCAGGTTTTTCCAGAAATGACCCATTTGAGCCTCCATTTGATCGCTTAGATGACAACTGGAAACACGTTGAAACCGTAAGTTTCAAGTTATCTATTTAAATTGACTCTTGAAATGAGGAACTAGAACAATTTGTATCCCCCTCCTCCTCTCTCTCTCTGAAACATGAGTTTTTATGTGAACTTTGATCCCATTCAGAACAATCAAATTTCATTCACGCCAAAAATGATCAATGAATCTTGAAGGAAATGATTTTTGATTTTTAAAATCACTTCCATCCCAGGGAAGATATTTGTTCATCCCAAACACATTTGTACCAATGCCGGGACAACGTTAATTTTGAGCCCTGAGACGTACCCAGAAGTGGACAGTTAACTGAATAATGTCTACAACATAAACTGCACATTCATTTAATATGCAACTCTATAGTTACAAAGAAATAAAGTTTAAAGTGATACGTTCTGACAATAAAATGTCCTGAATGTTTAATTCAGAACATTTTATTGTCAGAACGTATCAATACATTTATTATATTTTTTATTTTTCAACTACATATCCGATCCTAATTCAATGCTAAAACCTTTTCATCTTATCTTAATTATTGTCTTGTGTGTAAAATGCTAATTAGTGCCAATGAATCAGTTTTCCAGAATTCTTGCCAAAGTTTAAAAACTTTGTAATCAGGTTGAAAAATGTTTTTTGTTTTTTCAGATGTTACATTGTATTATTGGAATGGTAAACAAAACAAAACGAGCTCTGTCTGTGTTACAAGAACGAAGCATCCGTGATCGTGAAGAATTGTCTTTATGGATGCGACGACATGCTGAAGGTAATTCTTACAACCATTTTCTACTATTTTAGACAATTTAACACTTTTTAGAAATTACTTTTGGGAACTTTCCATGAAATTTCCAATAAATTATAATTTTGTAAAAAAACAAATGTTTTTAACAAAATTATAATTTATTGGAAATGTTTTTTACAAAATTATAATTTATTGGAAATTTCATGGAAAGTTTCAAAAACTGACCTTTTCATACATCTATAATCCCATTATATTGGGATTTATCCAATCCCATTTTGAAACTATTAACACTATTTTTGTCTCTAGTATAGAGGGACCCATGTCCCCCTGAACAATTTAACACTTTTTAGAAATTACTTTTGGGAACTTTCCATGAAATTTCCAATGAATTATAATGGAACAAGTAATTAAAACTTTTTATCTCTCTTTTTCAGAGGAAGCTGTGACTGAAGTGAAACGACAGGCCATGCTGGAATTACAAAAAGCCGTGTCTGCTGTCGAACAAAAGGCCAATGAACTAGTGGCCAACGAGCGACAGAAGATGGACCGCGCCCTGGCAGAAGCCAGAAAGCAGGCTCACGATGAAGTTCTCTCATCAATCAACCATCAAGAGGATTCAAGTGAGGTACAAGACGTGAAGGTTCTTCCTACGTCTTCTGACTCTGCCACCTAACAAGATAAGACTACAGTTGCAGGAGAGAAAAATCACTCCCACCACCATTAAGCTAGTGTAATTCTCCTCCTCCTCCCTTTCATCATTAATCAATTATTTGTATTATTATTTCTCCAAATTAACAACTTCCCCTTTCCTCTACCCCACCCCCAATCTAACTCCGCAACCCCCTGAATTTAACACAGCATAAATAAAGCGTAGCTTAAAGGTTCTCGACTTTCTGTTAAAAGTCCTGAACTCCAGCAAACATCTGGAGATGGAGAGCTACACATTCTTTTCCACCCGTTAATGTTTTATGGATGCAGTTTTCAATTGAAACTTTGAAATAAATCTGACTCTATACGACTGAATAATAATCTTATTATAAAACATCTTATTCAAAATGCAAACGCTTATCTATCTATAGCAATTGAGACGACAGGTTCAAAACTTCATTTAATAGAATACTATAATGATGAACAATGGATTCTTCCACTTAAAGGGAACAATTTTGCTGATAAAAATATCTTCTGCCACCGTTTGAAACGACTGACTTTTCGACTGAAACGAGTTCAGTAGTTTCTTTTCTATAAAAAAAATCATCTCATAGAAATTCAAATATATCTGAATTCTTTTATTTACTAGTTGAAAGCATGTCGGCTTGTAATTTGAGATCTTTAAAAGTGGAGTGGCCACTAAATACATGATCAAATTTGCTTTACTTTGTAAAAAAAACATCTTTTTATATCTTAGTCAAGTAACTTTCAAGCATATTTGTGCTTGTAAAATCTGCATTTCCTTAAGTGTATCAGTCACTCGTCTGAATGTTACCTGCTGAACATCGAGTGATGAGATTTTTATTGTTGTATAGCCATCTTAGACTTGGAGAAAAAGGAAGACTCGAAACTTGATTTATAAAAATATGATGATATATTTTTATTCCATCAAATACATCGTGCCGTGGGGAGAGATAATGAGAGCCAACAGACTGTTCCTAACAGGGAAATTTGTCTTGTGTTCCCAAGCCTAGGGGCTCTCTGCCTCATGCCTGTGTGCCTTTTATGGGTTTCAAATGCCCACGCTGGTTTTCCAGCCCGACACCTGAGTTTAGTCGATATCCTTTTGAACACCTGGTGTGTCTTCCAGTCCCTGACACCTGCCGGTTGGGTTTTTTGGTCGATATCCTATTTATAACTTTCAACACATGTGGGGTTCAAATCTGTGACCCCCGCCCACGGCTGCCTAAATATCTAACATTATCATTGTTCAGTTGCCTCAAAAGCAAGCCGCCTCCTTGCTGATCAGTGTATACTTTGTGCTTGCCTATAGATGCATCAACTTCAACGTGTGCATTGAAACGAAAACCGGTTTACAAAACAAAAGGTTCTCATTTTTAGACTTTGTTGCAACGTTTTAGTTATAACTAGATTGTAAATTTGAAAAGCAAAAAGAAGTGTCAGATTCTCTTTTCTGACCATATCGATCTATTAAGGAATTTTGTTTCTTCTCCATCTCCACCCTTACTGCTAACATCTCTCTCTCTGCCACTCGCAGCAAATTGCACACTCCTGCATGCAGTACATTGCACATTTGTCTGTGCGTGCACACACACAAACACACACACAAGAGACATTTCATCAACCAATTTCCTTTTTAAGGTCAGTTCTGCTTAAAATCTGTCTCTTCTGATTTTTAATCAAGAAACGTTATTTACAAAAACCTACCAAATCCATATAACCTTCTGCACTTAAAGACTATCTTTTATTATCAGAAATTGAAAACCTTGCGAATATTGTTGAACATTTTTAATTCAGTGAAATGCACAAATTAGAATTAACATTTTTTTTCTCCTTCAATAATTCTGGACTCCAAAGTGGCAGTCGATTACCTTCAGGTGTCAGTTTTCCTTGCTTAATGAAACTAATTGTTTTATATTCCGTCCAATGTTTTGGTTTAACTCTTAAAGTCCTAAAGAGCATGAGGCAACACGTAAACAAACATGGCCGAAAATTCACAAAAAAGGCTGCACAGGTCTTTCCTGCAATACTGCCAATTTTCACAACAATCTGCCCACAAGTAAAGACACTATAAACATTTGAATAAACAAACCATTTTCTGCTCAATCATTACAGGACTGGGATTTGGACTTAGAAAACAGGATGTTAAGAGTTAAGTTTCGTAGCCCAGAAATGGTTAAAACTGTACTTGTATCCATACTATGTACACAAGTGTGTACAGTTATCCCTTGCGATTCACGGGGGTTAGGGGTGCCAGGGTGTGCGAATACACTAAATCCACAAATCAATTGAATTGTATGTGACACCGGTGTCACAGTGGGTTCTTATGGGTTAAGTGATAATATATAGTCAGTTGCCTTGCCCCTTAAAGGGTTAATCAAATGATGACACTAGTTTCAGGCATAGTTTTATGGCTGAAGCATCATTACCACTAACTCTGAGCACCCTTGCAGTACCTTACGATATCATAATTTTTCTTCACTGTGTGGGAATGCCAGATGAAAATGCAGTCTCTTCATATGTTTCCTCTTGTATTCACAACTTTCCAGTTAACGGACACAAGCCCAGTTGTCCTATTCCAAAAAGAAAATGTTTAAATTAATGATTATCATATAATTAAACAGAACACCTGAAGACAATCACTGTTGCCTCTTTCTTAGAAAAAAGCTTATTTCCATATTTTTGTTTAAAACCCAATCCAAATTGTTTTTCACCCTGACTAAACATTGCCTTTTTTTTCTTTTGCTTACAGAGTTGTTGGAACTGCGGACGTAAAGCCAGTGAAACATGCAGTGGATGCAACACTGCACGATACTGCGGGTCCTTCTGTCAACACAAGGATTGGGAGCATCACCATCACGTATGCGGGAAGACCGCTGTCGCATCCTCAGCCTCTGCTGGTAACGATGGCCGTGAGAGCAAACCTCAACTCGCTACACCCCAGCTGTCATCGGCCGTAAGACCCTCGTCTCCTTCGTCATCAAGTTCATCTACACCTGCCTCGCAACCACCACTCTCACAAAGGCCTAGCATCCCGCCACCTCCCCCGATAGCCACAGCACCTCGGATGCCACCCCAAGACACACCCATACTGACTCCACAGCCGTCCCCTAGTCCTAATCACTCGGTCGCCTCTGCACACTCTCCACATTCGGGGTCACGGTCAAGCACACCTGCTGAAAACAGCCGCCCAGCCTCCTAGGTATAACAGGGGACAATGCGAGACATTGTCATCGAGCTTTGAACTAACAACAGACTTCCATATCTTCATGCATTGTGTTGTTGATGATGAAACCAAAGTACCGATAAAAAACAAAAGCTAAACTCTACGAGACTAAAAAAAATGCAAGAGACTTGAATTGGACTCATGTATCGTTTTGGTTCTGTTCGCAGATGAGTGGTCACCCCCCCCTGTTTGACGACTTTTGTGCACTTGTCACCTGATGCAGGGTGGGGAGGCAGTGCAAGTCTAGTGTTTGGGCTTGCCGTGAGGGTTAGGGTCTGAGCATTCTAAACCTGGCCAAAACTCAAGATCTTAATGTGACCTAAGAGAAAGAAGAGAAAAAAAAAACACCAAAAGGAAAAACAAAAAACTGAAATCCTCGCTCCATTTCTAGCCATCTGTTTAGGTTGCAAAACTGAAAAGGCCCACAAACAAATCTGAATATTTGTCTTCAGTTCCATATTTGACAGAGACAAAAATGAAACATTCATTTTTTAAATAATTTTTTGGGGAGGGGCGGTCGTGTTATGTAGGTGATGTTTAATAGAATAACGGAATCACAGAAGTGAGAGACAAGAATGAACGAAAATTGGTGGGATGGGGGAAATAAACCCACTTTCAGTTTCATTTTTTTACCTACACTATCAACCAAACACAAAAGCATACATACAATCTACACAAAAACATGTAGGTATGAAAAAAGATTCTTCCAAGGCAATAAAGAGACAGCCTTGTTCGCTAAAATCCAATATCGTTATCCTTTTCTGAAGTCTAAAGGAACTGATATTGGGTGTTACACAACTCCTAGAGAAAACCATCTAGATATCGGGCAAGTCTTTTGAAAGCCTTGTACCTGTTGTGGTTAGTACATATGTGTATTTGTAAAATCTACAATACCAGAAGGTCTAAAAGAAATATATGCCACTCTGTATTCCTCAGTCACTTCTGTTTTCTTGTACATCTCGATTATCGAATTATCAATTGACACAGAAAGTTTTACAGGATTCACTCACACCCAAACATGAAACACTTTTTTTGCCCCCCTTCTTCTCCCTAAGAAGTGTTAAACAGTCTACAGTGATTTACTGTTCCTGCTGCCATCAAACCATTTTTTTACCCCCCCCTACTCTTACTACAAGATGCATACATACAACTGGTGCATGTGTAAGTGGGGGGTTTTTTGTTTGTTTTTTTTTTTTTGTTTTTTTTTGCAAATCCTGCTTCTGGGTTTCAAATGCTAACAAAAGAAATGTTTCTATTTTTCCCGTGATGTTGTGATACAACTGCTGATTCCAAATACTCGTTTGTTTCTTTGTGACAGTGACGTTAGCTCTTGCACAGCCCTGGGGACAGGGATGGGGGTTGGGATATCACATCTAGCAACAGTTTTTTTTTTTGTTTTTTTTTTAAACTGATCTACTCCTTTCTCTCAACCTTTCGCTCTATCCACCCTTTCTTCTTCCTTCACAGCCACCAGTCCATTCATTCCTGCCAGTTAAACAAGCCAATGATAGAAGCACTTTTGATTTGTTTTTCTTCATAAAAAGTCCCTGAAATTAAGGGTCTGTTCTCATGCCAAATAAGCCCACTACAGAAATCCCTCCTTAAGGGAATCATCACTCAAACATGTAGACCTCTGCTTTAACCAAAAAGTTTTAATTCAAACCTTACCCATTAAAAGTTTTAATTCAAACATTACCCATTAAAAGTTTTAATTCAAACCTTACCCATTAAAAGTTTTAATTCAAACCTTACTCATTAAAGGTTTTAATTCAAACCTTACTCATTAAAAGTCTAAATTCAAACCTTACCCATTAAAAGTTTTAATTCAAACCTTACCCATTGAAAGTTTTAATTCAAACCTTACTCATTAGAAGTTTTGATTCAAAACTTACTCATTAAAAGTTATCTGGAAGATTACAGTTCTTTAAAGTTTCTGTTAATATTATTTCTGTTGAACATTAATTATTTTTTTAATGAAGGAACAAGGAAACTACTGATATATATTAAATTATTAAATATAATTGTATGGATTTTTATTTGATGGAAACTTTTATATATATAAATTTTATGTTTTATTTAAAATGTTCAGACTAAAAAAAATCATATAGATGTATATGTTTTTTTAAGAGAACACGCAAAGGTCACAAAAGGAGAGGCAGATGAGTTAATAAAAAAGAAATTGAGGCGTAGATTCTGTCTTTTTTATCTGATTATGATAATCTCTTGTTACCATTTTTCAAAAGTGATGGTTGACTTACAACTAGAAAGAACTGCGTTGCAAGATCAGAGCGTGTATTTCTCAAAACTAATGACCTCAGCCGAGCCTGCAGCAGTCTGTTAGCTGTAAGTCTCCATTAACCTTTTATAGGGCAGCCCTAAAAAATATTTGGGATATCAACTAGACCTAATTACAAGATATTTTCAGTTGCAAGTTTTCTGAAATTCTTTTGTTTATGGGGACAAAACCCCCTCTAATGAAGTGATCATATATGGTGCCTTGCCCAAAAAGTAACCAAAAAATGGAAAATATTAAAAAAATTAAAATTAAAGTAGAAAGTTAAATAAAACATAGAATTAAAGAATAACATCCAATATAATGAATAGATACAAAAAATTGATATTGGAAAAAAAAACAGGCTAATTTAATGGTGTGTGATATGCCTCAAAACAGTTTCTGTCTTTGTTCAAGCACAAGTGTACTTTGCAAAGCTTGCAGAACACATTGGTGCGGATTATGTTGTCTTTGTGGCTACAATATTTGCATGTGGCTGACGGGTCCTCAGGTGATCATATATAGTCATTTGCCCCATAAAGGGTTAATCAATTGTAAAGTTATCCATCAAACTCCCTGGATAATGCCTCTACCTCAGTGGTTCTCTGGACGGCACACCAAGAAATATATTTATTAGTCACACCAACTGTAAAAATGAAATAAATTACAAAAACATTTCAGTAATCAATGAAACAAAACTATTATATCAGCATACTGATATACATACTCATCACCCCTTTTTCCTTTTGTCTGTCGCTAGAAAGGTTTGAGGTGTCACAAAATCTAGTGATAAAATTACTAGATTGGCAACTCTGTGGCAGAATCGGGACATACTTAATACCTGTACCAGATAATGTTGAAATACATGTTTGTATATTCGGAAAGATTTGCACGGCACACTCGGCACACAGTTTGAGAACCACAGCTCTAACTGCTGGTCAAGTATTTAGTTAGACTAACAGTGAGCTTACTACCTTTCGCTAGCTTGTAAAATTCTACTCAACCTAAATAATAGAAAATTTGCATATTAGAAAGACTGTTATTTTAAAACTCTACCAAAATACATTCCATAATTGCAAGGAAGCTGATTAATTCTAAGATTGTCTACGACATTCTCTTAACATAACCCCCCCCCCCCCCCAACACACACACACTACCAAATTGTACTTTGGTAAATCTCAGTCTGGTCTACACTTTTATTTCACTTGTTTTTTTGTTTTTTTTCATCCAATCTACTAGTATATTTTCTATAGTTTTGAGAAGGGTCATTAATATTCAAATGGTTCTTCGGACGATTGAACTCCTTCTGTTATTTGTTATCTGTTTAACCCATCATACTCGGATTTTACACCTGAAGAAGGCCGAAGAATGGATTGACCAAAATGTTGTGTTTACAACACAAATAACAAGAAGGAGTTCAATCGTTCGAAGAACCATTTGAAAAATTATCTTACTGTATATGCTAAACTATAAGACGAATGGTTTACAATGGTATTTGGAGGACTACCGCTCACTGCAACTCATCCAAGCCCCATAACTATCCATATCGAGCTTTGGCAGACAGCCCCCTAGTCATAATACCAGCACATTGGATGCACTGTAATAATTGCATGGTTTTTAAAAACTAAATGTCTGTCTTATATACTAGCATATACAGTACTCGAGAGAATTTGATCATATTTCATAAGTATAGCTATGATAGTCAATTTAAAGTCATTGAAAGCTTATTATGTTAGTATTTTGAGATGTTTTGGTGAGGTTTTACTTTTGGACCAATTATGAAACAGAAACTTGGTGACACCGTGGGAAGTGACTTGTTTCTTGTTCAGAGAGAAAAATCTCCAAACAAACTATAGAGTTTATATCATCCAAAGCAGGGAGAAAAAAATTGATCTAAATATAAAAGGCTATAATCAAAAGTGCAGAAAAAACTACTAAGTCTCTACTTATTACTAATCTATTATTGGTCATTACTTATCTATTATTGGTCATTACTAATCTATTATTGGTTATAATCTTTACATAACTTCTTTTTTTTTTTCAACTGAGATAGTTTCATTATCTGAATACCACACTAATGGAAAAACAAACATTTACATATTTTCTATAGTTTTGAGAAGGGTCATTAATATTTTCTATAGTTTTGAGAAGGGTCATTAATATTGAAATGGTTCTTCGGACGATTGAACTCCTTCTTGTTATTTGTGTTGTAAAATTTCTGTTTAACCCATCACACTCGGATTTTACACCTGAAGAAGGCCGAAGAATGGATTGGCCGAAACGTCATGTTTACAACACAAATAACAAGGAGGAGTTCAATCGTCCGAAGAACCATTTCAAAACATTTACATATTGTCACAAAATTGTGTTTTTTTTTTTAAGTTTTATTTTACTACCCCTCCCGCTTTTGTGTGATTTTTTAAAAAAATTTTTTCAATTACAAATTTCTATGGCTGTGCAGGTCTTTTCTCTTCATTTCCCCCACTTAAGTGACCCTTGTTGTTTCTGTTGCTACTGTACCAAGTGCAAGACGATAATGTTTGTACAATTTATTCTGACAATAACAGATCTGTATATGAAGAACTTCTTACATCCCCTGTGCACCCTCGTGTCTCCCTAATCTTGTAAATAATAAATGTTGCTACATAAAAAAACCATGTGTCTGTGTGTGGCATCTTTGCTGCTGTTACCAGGAATGCTGTGTATGTGTGTGTGTGTTTCTATGTGATAATGAATGGCTGACCTACACACATACAAAACAATCTTTACATACAACTAAAAGCAGGGGGGAATGGCTCTCGTCTGGTAAAGTTTGGAGCCAGAGACTGACCGACTAGACCTGGTGCAAGTTTTTTTAGAAGCCCTTGCCCTGTTGGGGTCAGCTCGTTTGTGTACTTCTAAAATCGGCAATATTAGAAAGGTATCCAATACCTACACACACTCAAGAGTAAATTACTCGAGTCAAAACTGGAGTTTGATATTAAAAGATGATGTTGATGATGACAACAAGAATTTAAAAATAAAACAACCCTTCTCTTTTCTCCATCCATTCATTTATCCATCCAAATTACAATTCATTCCGCCATACATTGGTTCCCTACCTTCTACCCTTGCCCCATTCCCTACCCACACAACAAAATCACACCTAGCTCCAAACCTTAAAATCCATTTGGATTTGGCTAATACATAATTTGCTTTATTAAATGTGACATTTACAGGTTTTTTTTTTTTCTCTCCCAAATTATTGAATTAGATTTTTTTTTCTTTAAATAAATAAAGTTATTAATTTTTCTGCTGATTGCCTACCCTTACATACTCCTCCCCCCCCCTCTGACAACTATCTCAGACCCTCCAGGTTAATGTCAGCATTGGCTGTGGTGCACCATTTATTGCAATTCTTTTCTTTTTTTTTTAAAGATAAACAAAACATGACCTGACCTTCCGTAATTTTGAGATGAGTCATTATCATTCCAAGAGTTGTTTGCACTATTGATCAGATTCAAGAAACATAGTAAAGCCATATGCAAAAAAGAAGTAGAAAAATCTGGTATGGCAGACCACATACTGCCCTCTCTAAAGTCCCATCTGGAAAGAAGCTGTGTACGTTAGCTTTGTGGATAAGTGTATAAGCCAGTACAGTGTGGATTTCTTTGTTCAGCAGAGAAAGCATTAGAGATAAACCTTGCATTAAAAAAAGAAAAAGAGAAGAAATTACCTGTGAGGTATATTTGCCAATATGTTTTATAGTTGCTACTACTACAGCAACAACAAAAAACAAACCTATTGATTGATTGTAAACCTGAAGAGGGCTGTAGAATGGATCAATTGAAATGATGTGGTGACAACAACAAAGATCAAGATCAACAGCCCGAACAAATCTTGGGATGAAAATATGACCTACTCTAACAAAATTTATTTTGACATATATATATATATATAAAAGAAAATTCCCCCAGTAATGTACTGGACATCTCTCCCAAGTGTTGCTGCTGCTGCTACTTTTGTCCTCTCCCTCCCCCCCCAATTCACAAATTCTTTAGGGGGCTACAGTTCCACCCAAACTGAAGAGCTTACCGAAGTTCTGAGCCTAAACAATCTAGTCATAGTAATACAGATATTCAGCCAGTTAAAACACCAGCAGAATATTATTACTACTATTCATCATTTTCATTATTATATTTTTCATTATTATTAAATTTTCAGGGTCTTTCCCTCCTATTCTCCCTTCTCACCTCTACAATTTACCCCTTTTGTTTTTAATTTATTAAAATGATTTTTTATATCAAATTATTGTCTTTGTTTTTATTATTTTATTCTGTGCAATCTTGGTTCTATAACGAACAACCCATTCTTTTAATCTGATGTCTCTTAGTATCCCAACAGAGAGAGAGAGAAAAATGGGCTTCATTTGTTAATTACTGGATCAAATGACAATTTTAAAATAAATGATTAATACATTTCTAGGTAATAAGTATTTGATCATTAAGCATGGTTAACTCTTTCATCCATGACAGCCAAATTTTCAGTGATTATTCTCAATGTATCGCTTCCAAGTCCAGTGAAATAAAATCATGAAAAAGTTCATTGAAAAAGGTATTATTTGGCAGTCATGATTTAAATCTGTGTATGATTTAAATTTAAACACGTTTTTTTAGTAATTTTTTTTTTGTTGCCCGGGAAATAATGCAAATATGAGATCACACTTCTACACGTGATCAGGGCATGAGTGAAATTTATTATCACGCCTAGAGGCGTTATCAGGGAAGAAAGAGTTAATTAATTCTTAACTAGTATTTCTTTCTTCATAATGTTAGCTGCTATATAATGAACAGTGTGACTGTTTCGGTTTCTTTATTTCTCTGTCCTTAACAAAGGACACTTCGACTTTAAGGTAAGAATTTTGTTGATAAAAATATCTCCTACCCACCATTTGAA
>VCCN01004206.1:6293325-6306151 GCA_006491835.1 Architeuthis dux | reverse complement strand
AAAATTGCTATTAAATGCAGGTAAAATCGAAGTTCCAATGTGGCTTTTTTCTTTCCCATAAACATGTTTTGGGTTAGGGTTATTTCACATAGGGTTATTTCACATTAAAATTTGAAAACAAATTTTTCTTCAAATTTTAATGTGAAATAATTTTTGATTTTGATTTTGTTGAAATCGAAAGAAATGGAACTGAACCTCGGTGTTAATTGGGGATTATCTGTATTTTAATGCAGCTTAACAAAATTGGAAGAAATCCGGTATAATGATAAAGATTTACTAAGATTAACTTAGTCTGGCATAGAGCCACAATAACAGGACACCCAGTGACGAACAAACTCACTTCATAGTCCTCAGTTGTTCGAATTTCATTGATGAAGCATTATCGTTATTATTAGTTTTTGACTAGTTTTTCTTTCATCTTATTTTGTGTTTTATCTCTTTTTTTTATCTCAACGCTCGCGCGTGACGTTTTTACATTCCAGGACTGTTAAGTAAAGAGCATTGATTGGAAAATAAAGAAGTAGGCTCCGATGTGATTTGAACTCGCAGCCCGTATCATTGGGAACCTGTCTGACATGGACGTCGCCTTACCGATTTGATCACGGAGACCAACCAGCAGGCGAAGTTCAAATCTAGTAATATAGCCACATCCTTTCTCACCCGATTTCCTCACGCTAAATTGTTTGTTTACACCTTGTAGTAATAGACTTAATAGTCTTAAGTTGTCCCCATTTTCATTAGTATTGATTTCTAGCTAGTTTATCTTTCATCTTATCTCTACTGCTTTTTATCGCAACGCTCCGGTCATTTTTACATCCCACGACTGTTAAGTAAGTAGCAGGGAAGCTTATTTCTTTCATTTAATTCCAATCCATGTACATTGTCTCCGTGTACATTAGGTGGGTTGAACTTTCTGTGGAGGGAAATTAATTTCGAAGAAAAGGCTCTCCCACGTGGGTGGAGAGAAAAGACGACAACATTCTAGGATCTTCAATTGGAAATCTGTGGTTTTATTTCCGTCGATATAGATTCTTTTCTGGGCCGGTTCGCGGGTCACTTCGAGGTATGGAATTCTATTCCATTTAATTTTCTAAATTAGTTGGTCACTTTTCTGAATTACTACTAAGAAAACCAAGGGTGAAGAGCGAACTACTTCGCCTCTGACCTATCCCTGCCGGATTAAAATCTAAAAACTGCTAACTGCTTCTAACCGGCTCTCTCCTCCTTCACCCCTGACGGGCAGGGGGCCTCTTTGTCCTCTCAACTCTAGCCTTCCTCACCCCGAATGGGAGGGGAGCCAAGGCCTCTCTCCTCTGACCGTCACTTGTCCCAATAGGATCTCAACTGCCTCCATATTTTCAAATCTGGACTTCTTTAAACGGCCTCCGGTAATACGATATGTCCATTTTGTCACGTACGTAGTTTACGTACGTAGTTTAACACACATTCCTAGCCTCGGTAATAAGATATGGGCCTTTTGTCACGCACACCAAACGCGCGAACACACGAACACAGAGTGCATTTCGTTACACCGTGCTGGTGGAGTGTATACAATACTTAATGCTTAAAGTTTCTATACCAAATCATCCGTGTACCCTTGGCCTATTGGTAAGTCATCTTCTAACATATGTAACGGACATATATATATTTTTGCACCCACACACTCCGGTCAACAAGTGAAACCACTTGACATACACATTTCTATTCCGCGAACCAAAGTTAATCTATCCGACTACAACTCTCAGATAACCAACTTTTCGTAATACGGGAAAACGGCACTTGACTCGAAACACAAGACCCTTTGTAGACACCAAGTCTGGAAAAACCTTGTACCTTTGTCATATGCCATTTCATCTTGGGATTTTGACGATATCCATTCCAACACACCACATTTCGACCAACCACACAACCTCCACTCACCTCTTCCCCATTACACAAAGACGTGCTTCTTACTAAGTAGTATAATGAACTCTTTAAATGCATTCTTTCTTCTTCTTCTTCTTCTTCTTCTTCTTCTTCTTCTTCTTCTTCTTCTTCTTCTTCTTCTTCTTCTTCTTCTCAACAGCTAAGAAATACCTTATTGTTATATCTTCTGTAATAAATATACTTATTATTATTGTTGCAACTTATTTGTATTCTTTATTCTCATTGCATTATTACCATGTGCAACCCATGCATTTTCTCTTATGCTTATCGCTAACATTACCCTTCCTACCTCTCTAGTATCATCAGCACGTAAGCTTACTTATGGCAGTCTGACCCTTAAGGTTATTATCACTATAGCTACTACTATTACTACCGCGGCTACTATTAGTTTATCGTCACTACTACGGCCACCTAGAGATCACTACGCCACGATCTTTGTTATTGTTATACACCGTTAACCTTTTAACTTTCAATGGAGTCGGATATATTTAATATTGGTTTTTATTCTATCAATAATAACTTCTATTACACGTACAAGCAGCGACAGTTCTACTTATATTAATTTTATACATCGGTTTCCTTTAGCGTGACAGAAAATAAATAAATAAATTCATCAGTAATTATTATAGTAGGATGAAATAGGCTAAATATTGTGGCCTGCCTCGTGGCTGAAATAGGTACATATTTCCCGGTGGTTCTTGAGGTCGGGTAAAAGCCAACATTTTGAATGCTGATTTTCTAGACATACAGGTCCTACCCACTAAGAACATTGGGAGAATACAATCTTCCTAATCACATAAATGTCTGGTAGCAGACATTTCGTAATTATTTTAGGCCTTTTTTTTATTTAAATCGAAGTAAAAAAAAACTGTAACATTTAGGAAATGCTTACCAGAAAACACTGGCAACGGGTGAGTTAAACTAGCCAACACCTTCCCAAATCAAATATGACAGCACAACCACATAAATATCGTAGGGTTCCTGTTGGAGCATCCAATACTAAAGGTCCAACCGCATTGCTTCGTGTGCCTGCGGGCAATGTGCCCTCGAATGCAAGGCAAAGACTTGGACATTAAACAAATTAAACAACATGAAGATCTACAACTACAATGCCCGTGGCATAGCTGAGGACCATAGACTAGACCAACTGCAAATGGAATTAGACAACATCGACTGGCACATAGTAGGTATAAGTGAAACCCACAGAAAAGGAGAAAACCTCCTAAAACTAAAGGTAAGTAACCATCTACTCTATTATAAAGGGAGAGATGATAAAAAAGTTCAGCGGCGTAGGATTCCTAGTTAACAATAACATTGCAGGCAACATCATAAGTTTTGACAGTATATGAGACAGAATAGCCTGAATATAGTCAGACTTAGCAAAAGACACACATTAAAGGTAATCCAGATCTATGCGCCAACTTCGACAAGCACTGAACAAGAAATTGAAGTGTTTTATGACGACATCAGCAAGATAATGGATCAACAGAAAACTAACTACACTCTACTTATGGGAGACTTTAATGATAAGGTAGGTAAAGGAAAGTTTGGGAAATATGGAATAGGACAGAGAAATGATAGAGGTGACATGCTAGTAAACTTCGCAGAGAGATACGATTTAAAGATAACTAATACATTCTTTCAATAACAGGAAGGTCGGAAGTGGACCTGGAAAAGCCCAAGTGGCACAACTAAAAACGAAATCGACTTCATATTAACTGACAAGATCGAGAACATTGAAGACGTTACCGTTATAAATAATGTAGACATAGGCAGTGACCATAGAATGGTAGCGTGCAGAACTAAATTTGACTTTAAAACTGAAAGGAATAAAATGATCCTTAAGAAGAAGAGATGCCCCAATAAGATAGAGATAGAGAACATTAGCAATTTCAGAGTAGCGATAGAGAACAGATTTCAGGCCTTGTGGAATACAGACAGTGACATAGAGGAAAAGAGTAATAATCGGGCAAATATAATTAAGGAAGCAGCAGAGATGGTAGGCAATACAAAGGCTTAAAGATGAACAGAACGAAGACAAAAGTAATGTTCAACGATAAAGTCCCCAACAGGTAATAAAGATAGAAGGTGACATTCTAGAAGAGGTCGATGAATACATCTACCTAGGTCAGGTAATACAACTAGAAAAGACCATGACTGCGAAATAAAACGACGCATAACGATAGGTTGGAAAGCATAATACCAGCCATGACTTATGGATGCGAAACATGGAAATTAACCAAACGAACTGAAAACCAACTCAGAATAGCACAGAATGCTAGGGATAACTCTAAGAGATAGAAAAAGATCAACATGGATCAGAAAGAGGACTAGAGTGAAGGATATTATATAACTAATTAAGCAGCAAAAGTGGAGATGGGCTGGCCACCTAGCGAGAAGAGATGACAATAGATGAGGTAAAAGACTAACCGATTGGTCCCCATGGGACAGTAAACGAAGTAGGAAAAGACCAGACACAAGATGGAGGGACGAGATAGAAAAGTTTGCCGGTAAAACTTGGCAGAGGTTAGCACAAGATAGGTTGTCATGGAAGTAGATGGGAAAGGCGTTTGTCCAGCAGTGGACTTATAACGGAGGATGATGATGATTTCAACGTGTATATTGTCGGGCGGGGCGGGGGCAAAAAGCGAAGCCTTTTCTTTTTTTTGTGGTTAGGAGAAAAATGCGTTTCCATTTTATTTAGATAATTGTCTAGATAAATGGCAGGGAAATCTAGATAATTCTAGATATAATCGCATTTTCAAAATACAGCCCCACCTGTTCTTTGGCCTAAATCACAGTAATTAAGGGGCCGAGAGACACCAAACTGCGCTAGAAGGTAGCCATAAGGCCAATCCTGAGATTGGTCAAGGTCCTAAAAACGGCCCCTAGTTTCCAAATGCATAAAAATGGCCAATGTCTCAAACGCGAGCCGAAAATCGATGATATCTAGATAGTTTTCTAGATAAATGGCATGAAAATCTAGATAATTCTAGATTCAATCGCATTTTTTAAATACACCCCCACCTGTTCTTTAGCATAAAGCTTAGTAAGTAAGCGTCCGAGTGACTCTATAATGAGCAAAAAGGTAGCTCTAAGGTCAATGAGATTAGTCAAAGTCCCATTTGCCTTTTCTTTGTGGTCAAGAGGAAAATGTGTTTTCACTGTATCTTGATATTTGTCTTGATGTTACGTTATAGGGTATCATCAAGCCCCATATACACAAACAACTTGTCTGTTGTACTGGTGTGTATAGTTGGAACTGGTCGGATATCGTTTGATGTTCATTCTTCGTTCGTGTGACGTGGCTTTTTGCTGAAAGGAACTGACATGAAAGTCGACTGGTTCATTAAGAAAAACGAAGTCCGATTTAAACATTATGTTCGTTGTTTATTCGATTTTACACGTAGTGACGCTCTGGGAATCTGTAAGATACGTGATACTACAAAATCTACTATCACAACTCTTTGTAGGTTAAAGTTCTCATTCAGAATATTGTTGAATTGTGAGTTGTCAAACAATGTCAACAAAGTACTGCTGCTCTTTTAAACTCTGTAAGTTGCATGTATCTCATATTTTTACACTTCACGTCCAATATCTGTGCAGCTCTAGAAAGACTAACCGTGCCCCTGTGGAGGGGGGCTATGGGGCTGCGGACACAAGTCCTACCCTTGGACAGCTAGTCTTGGTCTCTCTCCCTCTCCTCGAGTTTTCACCCCTATTTATAGGTATGCCCATTTTTAACATGTGATCTTTTCGTGACGTTAAAACATTACATTATACTTTTGTTTGCGTCAGTAAATTCTTTAGCCGGATCAGACGACATTCTTTTTGTTATTCTAAATGTTTGTACAAGCATTTCATAATCAGGATTCAGTCTCAAATTCTTTTGTTTGTTATTTTAACAAAACAAAACCTTCATTTTAATAAGATTCCTTACTTTTCAATTTCAACCAAATAAAACAATTAATTTTGTTTACCATTTGTCAATATAGCCCTCATCCTAATTCCTGGCCTAACAAACACATTTCATATACACACTGCATGCTTTTGAATATACGCATTTAAACTTATTCTATCTATCTATCTATCTATCTATCTATCTATAGGGGTCATGTTGCTACATTGATAAATGGCATGTAAATCTAGATAATTCTAGATATAATTGCAATTTCAAAGTACACCCGCACCTGTTCTTTGGCCTAAATCTCAGCAGGTAAGGGTCAAATTAATATTTGGATTTAATAACAAATATTATACATAATAATATTTAATTCCTATTTAAGATAATTCACAAAACAAATTAATGCGAAACAGCAAGTTTTTAGAAATTGTTTATATTATTATTTATTTATTTAGCACTCCCCTTTAGGCATCTCCAACTATACACAATATTTACTCATTAACTTCAAAACACAAACAACATCTACAATTTAACACAATTCACAGATCAGGCTTTCTTGAAAATCTCATCAGACACATTTCAAAATGTCATTGTAAGCTCATACTCTTCCCATAATTTCTAAACTTACCTTAATTATTTTTAAAACGCTGTACACTAGTGCTATTTTTAAAATTATGGAAAAGAATCACGGCAAGTTTATAGTTTGACTTGGTAATGAACATAATGCCAGACATAACATGACGTTGCTACGTCAAATACACAAGACAAAACTAATTCAAATAAACAAAACAAGACTGATAAACCCGAAACAAAATCAATAAAATTCCTATGTGAAATAAGGCATAACAATCTCAAAAGCATAAAGGTCTCCGGCGGAAAACCTATTTTGATGTTTTTGAACATACCTCACATCGACACAATTTTAAATTAAAGAAATTATCCAATTTTAAATTACATATACAATGTAAACAGATAATCGGATCGGCCATACCATATTTCTAATTCTGGGGGTTTCCCCAATATTTTAATTCTAAATCTCGGCAAAATCGGTCAAAAATTGAATATTTTAAACCAATTGGAAACAAACACATGTTTCTTTTTAACCAAGAATATAGTTTTTCCAGAATTGAACATTTTAAACCCGGAAGAAGTTACTCTCTTTTAAAACACGGACGACAACATTTTTAAATCAGTAGCGAAACATAATCTCTGTCGGAAGGTTTCAAACTTCCACCGAAGACAAAACAGTAATGCTAAACATGTCTAAATAATTGTCAAGATGCTGTAATATTTACGTTGCGACTAAATGGGTTTCATGAAAATGTGATTATTGGCTCCATGATAGTAAAACATTGAAATCTTTTTTCGAACTGTTCCTGAAGCAATTGAATGCGGATTACAAATGGTGACGGGTTAAAGTCACTGTCACCTATCATTTTCTTCATATTTGGGAAATCTGTGAAAGCCTCCATCTTCATGTGAGAAATCCGTAAAACAAGTTTTGATTTAAATGAATTTATAGAGCCTATCATTCTCGCTATATGTTTGTTGTTTCCCTGAAGCTTCAAGTTTAAAGAATTTAATTTGTCTGTGATGTATTTGAGAAAACCCAAATCAACCAACCAGAAAGAGTCGCACAGTTGATCAAAGTTTGATTTCTGGATTGGTGAATTTTGTTAACTCTTCAATTAAGCTTACAAATCTTGTCAGAACTTTGCCTTTACTGGGCCATCCTACTTCTGTATGTAAGATAATGTCAGATTGTTTATTTTCAGCATCCTCTTGTAAGGCCTTGAAAAGACGGTGTTGCAAAGTAAGCGGAAACACTGTAGCACACAACACATCTTGGTGGATAATACAATGGTACGATATAACATTTGGAAAGGATCAACCTTGTTGCAGAGGGCAACAATTCTTTCATCAATACCAACCATTTCTATTTTGTTAAAGCTAAAATACTTATTTTTCACGGAATTTCCAAATGCAGTTGCAAGGTTGTTTTTATTGTGCCCCATTAGTGGTGATCGCAGATAGCTTTTGGACTTTACATATGTTTTTAATATGTTATAGATTTCTTCACCTGTTGTTCGCTCATTCATGGGCAATATTTTCAGTAGCTTTTCATTTGTAGTGGTCCCTAATACCATTCTCACCATAACTGCCAACTGTACTGTGTCTGATATATATATTTTGACTCATCAAAGTGTAGTGAGAACCAGTCACCTATTTTCAAGTCACTCTTTACCTGAATTTGCATGTCAGTTGACATTGTATGTAATTCTTCTTGTAATGTTCTTATCTGATAACTGTAGGTCTTTTATTGGTGACATAATCTCATTCTTGTTGGAAAATCCATCAAATAAGCTGCCACCACTGACCAGAAATGCTGGTTTTAATTTTTTTAAAAGCCGAAAATCTTTTTTGAGCTTTTTTTGTGATTGTGAGAAAAATAGGTTTCAATTGATTTTCGGCTGGATTTTTAGACAATGGCCTTTTTTGATACAATTCAGATGTGTTACGAGGCCGTCAATGAGACCTTGATAAATCTCAAGATCGACCCTAGAGCTACTATTTTGTGAATTGTGGTCTCTTGGACTCTTACTTACTGAAATTTAGTTAAAAGAACAGATGGAGGGGTGTTGCAAATGCGATTATACCCATATACATCTATATGGTCATGCAATTTATCTAAAAAAATATCTAGATACTATTTTATCGAGATTTCTTTTTTTACGCCAAAATTCCGATGGCGTCTATATAAATTGTTATTGTCTTACGCCAACCCTTTGATGGCGTTAATCGGGATTATTATTAAATGACGGTCGGGTTTGACCGTTTTTCTATTTTGTTAAAGCTAAAATACTTATTTTTTACGGAATTTCCAAATGCAGCTGCAAGGTTGTTTTTATTGTGGTTCTCGGCCATTTATTGCCGGAGAACTCTTGAATAGACCGATTCTAGTTCCTGAGGATCCTCCAGCACCTCCACATTAGATTGACATGGTAGGGTCAGGCGTCGGATACGCCCTGACCCCTGAGGCAAAAGTCGGTGGGGACTCGGCTATTTTAATTTTAAGTTGAACACTGAGTTATTTTTGGTGTCTCTCGGCCTCTTGCTGAGTTTTATGCCAAAGAACAGGTGGGGGTCATTATGCAAATTCAATTAATTACCCAAGAAGGGGTAAGCACTAAGCCATGCAAAGTTACCTTCCATACACCAGCCATTTTAAACGCATTGCTACCGCCTTTCGCCTGCTTTCCAAACATTGTTGCTGTTTTCATCCTTATTGTATGTTCCGTCATACTTAATGACATAGCGCTCACAAAAATAAAACACTGTACATTGAAATGTCTATAGTTTTTAATAACGAAGACTTGCGACTTTCTGTCTTTTATACAGTCTTTCTATTTACTCACTGTTTGTGGAAATAACTTCATTTATTCTATTTAATACTACTAATTTGTTATTTTGCCTCTGTTAGTGTTATTCATTGACAATCATTATTTAACTTAAATAACTATTTATTTATTTATTGTATAACCATTGCATAGGTTTGTAAATTTGCTGCCCATGTTTTATGGTTTTGTCGTCAGTGGGTTATGTTGACACGTTTTAACCGCTTCTATTCTAAATGTATTTAAATACAGTTGTCATTGATATACACATATTCATGACTGTCTGTATTACTATTTTGGATAGACTGATCATATGTAACGCTAGAAGATTTGGGTCAATCAGGTCAGTTGTAACACATTTGTGACACAATCAGTTTGGTCCAGTCGGTAAGGTTGGTCAGTGTGGTTGATAAGGTCTTGTCAGTTGGGTCACGTCAATCAGTCGCCTGTGGTTGGTCGGTCTGATTTTCTTTTCTCTTTTTTACGACGACAGTCGCCTTTATTATATTTTCATTGTGGCGGTAGTATTTCTTCTCGCGCGATGTGTGAATAGAGGCGTCTCGTTATTGGGTTGTACATTTACTGGAGCTAAAACTCTGCGGAGAGAAATAAAACATTTTGTCCATACCGGAGAAAAAGGCTCTCCCAAGTGGTCCACTAGGGGTATTGAATTCTGTTTTTCTGTTAAAAATTCTAACGGTTTTCTTTACTGAACGACTGGCGGTGATTGTAGCAGTTCAAATCAGATTGCTTCCTCCTTCTCCTCCCCCACCCTGACGAGCTGAGGGAGGAGACCCGTTGCTGCTGGGTGTCGGACCCTAACTGACTCTAAACTGCCGGCCGATTTGAAATCGACATACAAAAAAACCCGGCGAAGCTGATTGGTCGGACGTATTCCCTTTGTTTCACTTGGGAGGCCATTTGACCCATATTCTAGTGCTGGGACAAGATATGGCGTTTTGGTCACGTATCACTACCATTCCCCAAAAAGTTACCCCTCTGTATCCACCCTCCTTCTTAGCAAACGAACACGCAACCAGAGTGTATTTCATTACAATTGCATAAGGTGTTTCCACAATTGATAATGCAAAGACAGCAATTTAATATTATGATACAAATTAATACCCAGGTATGGGTAAAATAGTGCAGGGTGAAGTGAGTGACACCAACTTCGATTGCTTGTCGTCTCTGAGTTTATTTCATATATCGCAAACTAGGGCCGAGACAGAGAAACTTCTGATATGAGGAGCCCGCAGCCAGCGCAAGAGCACTACTTACTTATATATTAATTGCGAGTTGTGTGGCGTGGAAAACGAAATCGGAGAACCGAGTTCGAATTTCGACTGAGGCTGTTTATATTCACTTCGCAGTAATGCGCTTGAGAAAGGCACAAATCCACCCCTCCTTGCGCTCTGTCCCATCGACAGATATATCGATAACATGCCTTGTTATTCGTATGGAATTTTGGTTGACGAAAAGAGAGTGGGTGAGTGTGGACTTGTGCAAACCACTCTCCCATAACTATTTTATCTGCTCAGGCAACAGCAATAAAAAGCTGCTACTCCCATAGTCAATCCAGACAGGGGCCAATAAGATAGCTTAACTGATTATACCAGACATACTATTCTTGAAAAAAGAAAAGAAAAAGAGGAAACACGCCTTTTCTCGTATTTATTTGCCACACGATGAAAGCAAAATGGGAGGCGTGTTTTTTGTGTGGGCCAATCCGTATACCCACCCGATACGGCACACGGCTCAAGGTCGCAATCTATGGTTAGTCATTCAAAAATGGTCCGGTTTCCTCGGCCTGTCGTCGCAGACGACAGGGTGTACTCCTTACCCTACCCGTCATAGTGCGGCGGGGAAGTGCTGTCTTGGGGATGGATCCACGGTCAACGGACCTCCAGTCTATTATTAGCCTATTTCGCCCGAAGACAGACGTTTAGAAGAAAAAACCTCTTTTCTAATGAAGAACCTTGTAACAAATATTAGAACATAGAATAAACGTTTAAACGGATTCCTGCCTTTTATTCTTGAGTACCCCTCTCTCTAAAACAAAGCGAACAACACACATAGATATCAAAAGGGGCATTTCTATATAGCGGTCAATTAACCGTGCACACCATTGCTGGTGTAGTGAGTTCGATCCTCAGTGGGAGTCCCACTTTCGTAACGCTATGTCAGACTAAACGTACTTTACTAAATAAGGGGGCGCTTGTGGTAGAGCAATGGTGATCAAGTTTGTCTCGCAGACCATCGCTAGTATAGTGAGTTTGATCCTCATAGGGCACCTCACTTGCGTAACCCTATGTCAGACTAAGCTAAGCTTTGTAAATATCTCCTTTCGTAGAGTGATAGTTTAGATAGTTTAAGAACCAGTGTGTGTGTATGCATAGGCTTGTGTATGTCTGTATCTGTGAGTGGCCGCGTTTCTTGTCAATTGTGACCTTGCTGGATTCATTTACAGGTATTTTCTAAGCTTTGTTTAGTCTGGTACAAGACCACAAGATAAAGGGAGCTCAATGTGGATCTAACTCACTACACAATAGTAGTAGTCTACTAGACTAGCTCGCTAACGATAACCCTGCGGCCAGGCACCCAAGTATATGTACAAAGACCCCGTGTTTTTATAAGTTTTTATAATTCTGGACAGATTGGCCCCAGGATGAATCCCAGACGAATCCCACTGAGAACCGGGGACCAGGATGACTCTTCTCCATTTACCCGATGGCGGCGGTTGGTCAGGAATGATCTAATCCATTGCAGCGTTTGTCCAGTAATACCGAAGCTCTCCACTTGGTTAATAAGTCGTATATGTAGAACTGTGTCAAAAACCTTTTTATAATCAACGTATAGGAATCTACCGGGATATTGTGCATCGGGGCTTTCGACCAAATATTTATGGTCTCCAATAAGTTTGTGGTTACACTTTTTCCTTGATTAAATCCATGTTGTTCTTTACATGCCAGACTGTTGGATTTTGTGTGTTTGATGATTTTTGAGACTATTCATTTTTACCAGTATTTTGCAAGTAATAGAGGTTAGAGAAACAGGACGGGTCACTTCTATCACCTTTTCTGAATATTGGGTTGATGACTGCCTCTTTCCAGTGTGTTTGTAGTTCACTTGATTCCATACTCCTTTGGTATATGATAGTGAGTGGAATGACTAGTGTGTCTGACATCTCTTTCAGTACTCTCTGGTACATGTTGTCAAGACCTGGAGATTTGTTGGACTCTATAAACTTTGTTCCAAAGATTTACATGGCTTTCCTATGTTTCGTTCTATGCGTTTAATATCTTGGAGTTTTTTTTCTTATCTAGATTTCTTTTACTTTCTCTTCTTATTTAACCTTGTGCAGGACGAAGGCAAGCTATTTGGCCGGCCTGGTGGAATTGTGACAGTTGCGTATTTGCCACCGGCGCCACCAGTCGGTGTTCGAGCCCAGATAAAAGTCAGAACTTTAAATGCTGATTTTCTAAGCTTGTACACCCTCCTCATTTCGTTTGGCACAAAACAAACTTCTTAGTCCAATTTTCCCGCCTTTGTCCTTGTACAGGACGAAGGTAAGTTTATATGCCCACCTGGTGGAATTAACATA
>VCCN01004206.1:6224247-6235523 GCA_006491835.1 Architeuthis dux | reverse complement strand
CATATTCTGTCGGATATAAAATATCCATTCTTTGAATTTCATGATAGATAGATATGTACAGACTGAGATAGATAGATATATTTCTAATATGTTGTTTCTGTATTTCTTCTTTCATGTGTACCAGTTTGACATGGTTTTGTGCACTGGCGATCTTCCCCCTCACGACATTTGGAAACAAAGCAACGAATCTCATCTTCACATTCTTCATGAAATCACAGGAATGTTCCGCCATTATCTGCCCACGAAAAAAGTCTTCTTTGCTATTGGTAACCACGAAAGTATTCCAGTCAATAAGTGAGTGTTATAGGGACGGATCCAGGATTTTGAGCCCTATGTACCGGTAACACGGACAGTCGGCCAGGGAGCCAAGTGCCAGGAGGTAGTAGGGCTTTCCAAGTACACATGGGGGAAAATGAATAAATTAAACAGAATAGAAACAGAAATTTCCGTGATGTGAAGGCAGATCTTTCAAGAATATCTGACAGCTAGATACTGTCTGTGGTGAAACTGAGAAACAATTGGCCGAGGAAATTCTCATTACCAACGACAAACTAAGTCAGGGTTTAAAGAGCGCCGAAGTTCAGTT
Source organism: Architeuthis dux (assembly GCA_006491835.1). Classification (NCBI taxonomy): domain Eukaryota; kingdom Metazoa; phylum Mollusca; class Cephalopoda; order Oegopsida; family Architeuthidae; genus Architeuthis; species Architeuthis dux. The sequence continues at coordinate 6,234,937 of VCCN01004206.1, read as the reverse complement.
TGCCCGGGGTCTCGGCAGCCTTAGGCCCGGCGCTGTGTGGTGTTTAAATGGAAAAAATATTTTTACAAATAATTACATGAAAAAACAAAGTGACAATATGTGATCCAGCATTTTCCAATTCCATGAGTTGTGGCTTTTGAGCACGAGAATTGACAAAAAATTAATCAAATAAATTTACCCAGAAGCAGTAAATAAAAAGACGGAAGGCCTATATTAGATAGAAAACAAAAAGGATACATTTTTGTTTTTAAGGTTAATTTATCATTACTTGGGGTTATTGTGAGAAGAGGGGGTCGGACCCCTAGACCGCCCCCAACAAATCTGAACCGATGTTCCTTCCTCACGATTGATTTGATTTTCTTTGCATGTGATTGATTCTTTGACGACCGCTCGGGGCTCGGGTTCCAAATCTTCCGGTCCCACCATGGCCATTCGTGACCAGGGACACAATTATAATAATGTCTGATCCCAGGTGACCCGTTCCCCCAGGCTGCACCTCCCCACGGGACAATTCTTGTTCCTACCCACCCCGTACGCACGAGGCAATGCCGGATTAACATACGAGTTGAGCGGGCTGAAGCCCAGAGCCTCATAATCTAGGTGTGTGTTGGGAGGGGGTCTCGGCCTTCTGGAGAAAACAAATCAGGGGCGTACCTAGGTCAAAATAATGTGTAAGTACAAATCCGAGATTCAGGAACAAATTGATGGGAGTATTACATAATTATTCTTTTTAAAAAGATTTTCTAATATTTCTGCGACCCTCAATCTTTACGCGACCACGAGGGATCTCGAACCCTACTTTGAGAAACTCTGTCTTATCCCAGGGCCTCCAGTTGCTTTAATCCGATACTGAAGCGAGAGGTCGCTCGAGCTTTTGTGTTACAGTTTGCCTTAGTGGGAAAGCGTATAAATACTGTTCGGTTTGCTAATAAAGGGGGAATAATTCATCTTATAGGCCTTTTATTTTGTAATCTATTTCTAATTTGACGCTAAATACTCATTAACTGCTGAGACATTAAAAAATATATTTTGTTTGTTCTATGATGCCTTCAATTCTACCCAAATGTATTTATTTATTCATGATTTTTTCTTTCAGGCTTTAAAATGTCATCTAATTTTCTTTCTTTCCAACCTTTTCTGTTAAACAACAGTCCAAGTCTGGAGTTGACTTTGTTTCTCTACCGTAACAAGAACAATCCTATCTAATTTAGGGGAGTAAACTATTCACTGTTTGTCTGTGCCATCACGTTAAAATAAACCTATATGTAAAATTAACATTCGTGATTTGAAACACCACCAAGTGATCGGTAGGCGACTCTCTTACCGATTGAGCTAAATTGACATGTCTTACATATCTACTAAAATGTATGTTAGAAATACACAAGGGCTTATAAAATTAACATTTCCCTACCGTGATTTGAAATCACGAACAAGTGATTGGTAGCCAGCACTCTTACCGTCTGAGCAAAACAGACAAGTCTTACAAATCTGTGAATTTATTTATTATATACACAAGTTGCAGTTATCACCTTCAGTCGAATTAGAAGTAGAAGGAAGTTTGACCCTGTGGCAACCAGGCTTGTTTTATATAAGTTTTTTTTCTTTCCTTCATTTTTTTAATGTAAGCTTCCAACTTTCTTCAAAATCTTTGGGCCCTTTCATTTCTTCTTCACACTCTTTCTTCCTTTCTTTATAACTTCATCTTTCTTTCTTTTTTTTTCTTTCTTCGTTCCTGTTAATTTACAGTTTCCCCCCACCCTACATCAAAAGTGACAGCGCTCCCTATTGGCTGTACCCAACTTTAGCCAACGCCTGGTCTCCATGGCTGCCTTCAGAAACCAAATCCACGATTGAAAAGTAAGTCTTATCCTGCATTCAGAACCCTAGAACTGAATCAAGAGGGTGATTTCTAGTGATTGTGCGTAAAATGGAAATAACTTGTTATCCTTAAAATGAACTAAGGATTATCTCCTTGATTTTTTTCTGTTGGTGTTAAAAAAAGAAAAAAAGAAAAAAAAACTTCATTTCCATACAAATTTGCACACTCGATGTTAAAAACGGCACACACAATTCAACAATGTAATCTATTCAAAGCAATAACAATCTCGTTTTCTATCAAGGGGTAGATAACCATATGATCATTTTAAGGCTAACGGGTGTTATCTCCATTTTACGTACCGAAACTACGAATCTACCAATCAAGAAGAAAAAAAGATATGAACGGGATTCTCGAACGGTGCAAAACTTTATATACATAAAGAAATGAAACCTTTTGAGAAAGAACTTTTTAAAATTCTTTAAAATATCTTTCTAATGTGTGAAGCGTTAATATTTATCATAAAAGCAAAGTTAGTTCCCACCATCCTTTACCACATTTGGGAAATTCAATATTTTGGTTTAAAATACCTAAATTCTTCATTTGGAAAAAAATAATAAAAATAAAAATAAATAAATAAGACCGAGTACAGGCACAACAAGACAGCGGCATACCTACACTGGAAGATTTCAAATCAAAACACCTGAAAGATGGTATGAGCACCAACCTAACACTGTCACTGAGAACTCCTCTGGGACATGCCCGTCCAAACTGACAGAGAAATAAGAGCGAATAGACCTGACATCGTTATCAAGGAAAGAAAAGAGGTGCATGCTCATCAACACAGCAATACCATCTGACAGAAACATTTCCGAGAAAATGTCCAAGTACAAGGACCTGGAAATCGAGATCAACAGGATGTGGGACATGAAAACCACCATAACACCGGTGATCATTGGAGCTCTAGGACCAACCGTATCCCAGGTAACATCAACATCCATGTAGTCCAAAAGATCGTCCTACTTGGAACAGCCCATATACTACGGAAAGTGCTGTCGATTAGATGAAGACTCCCCTATAGCGCCCCAGGACCAATGCTTTGGACCCGGCTCTACAGAATGTAAAAATAAACATTAAAAAAAAATAATAATAATGGGGGGAGGATCGAGACTATGCAGACCACAGCAGTACTGGTGTCTGCACGAATATTGAGGAAAGTACTGGGGGTATGAGACCTGCGACCAGTAGTCGTCAGCAATGGCCTTAACAGCTAAAATGAAGAAGGCACGTGGCGGGTTGGAGACCCGAGGAGATTTATCAGCCTTCAACGATAACCACCAGACATTTGGTGAGAAAGTGCAAACGACAGCACTGCTGTGGAAAGTGAGAGGATGGCGCGATCATTGGTACTATAATACGATCTCTGATCTTCCCTCGTCGCAGTTTTTAAAAATAAATGGAGACTTACTGTCATTCGATCCCCAGCAATGAACTCCTGATGGCTCTGGTGCAAAAATGCAAATAATGGTATGAGCATAAACCAGAGGTTATCTTATGGGAAAACAAATTTAAAATACTCTGCAACTTTGAGATTCAGACCGACCACCCTGTCCAAAATAAAGTGTTGCCGACCTAGCTTGAATGAACAGTGACGTAGAGATTTGGGGGCCGGAGAGTTTGGCTCCTTGATGGAACCCCCTCCCCCACAACATTTAGTGAGTTTTAATGAAAAAGGAAAATTTGCAATAAATAGTCAAGTACTATCACTTGATTGGTGGAAAAACAACCCCAAAAGCTAAATTAAGTATTCATGTATGTACAAATATATCCTTGTATAATGTCAGTAGAAATGCAGTAGGTGAACTGCTATTTATAAAGTTTTTAGACATCCTCATTGGGGACACACGGTCGTTTTTAAACATAGTTCGCTTCTACACGCGTGAACACGCGTTTTGCAACCAGCACACAAAGGAAATTAATGTGCACACATTTTTAAAATTCTGTAGATAGCTTACTGAATTTTGATTGAAAAAAATATTGATTTCACTATGTCGAACTCAACAGTGCACACGTACTTTTGTCAAAAGAAAACAATTGCACAACATAAGATGTTTGCACCCACTGACTACAAAAGATTAGAGGGAACACCCCCCCCCTCCCTCAGGTAAGCCTTTGTGAATGAATTTTGTTTTTAATTTCAGAGGGGCATTCTATTCTGTTTCTCCTGTCAATGGCCTTCGCATCATTTCTCTGAATACCAATTTTTGTTATCGTTTGAACTTGTAAGTATTCAAAATCTGAACACTTTTTTCTTTTCATATTGAAATAATCATCACCGTGGCCCAGTGATAGTGCTCACCTCCAGTTCGATAGGTCGTGGTTCAATCCACAGCCGAGTCATAAAAAAATGGTATTCAATGCCCTTCAGCACTTACCACAAGGACTAGTATTGAAGAACCTCTCCCCAAGGGGTTACGGTCAAATCGCTTTGGAGACACCGGTCCTCGTAAGATCACCGAAGATCAACGTCGAGCCTGGTCAGTACCTAGATGGTTAACCATTGGGGAATACCAGGTGCCATAAGCAGAACGAAGCTCCGACAGCGAAGTGGTTCATACAAATAATTTCCCGTGTGTACCTAACCGAGCGACACACTCGATGAGGGTATAAGCGGAGAACGATGATACACACATATCATCACCAGCACTGCTGGACAAAAGCCTTTCCCAACTCCTCCCACGATGATTGTATAGTCATGTTGGTTCTTAGGAAAGTAATGGTTAATTGAGCTCATCCGTTGCCACTATTTTCTGGTGATTCAGAGTTATCCTATTCTTTGACTGGTTGCCCCCCAAGGCTAGAGAGCCCAGTCTTTCCTGCTATTTTATCCATAGCGGGGGGGGGGTTGATGCATGCCTTTCCAAGGTATGAACGTGAATATCCTCGGTCGGATTTTGAACTCGGCTCGCCGATTACATTGTCCGTGCAGTTAACTGTTACGCCACCCGCACCTCCGCACATTTTCAAATAATAGATTTTATAATGCTTCTTATTACTGCTGTAATACAGCAAGTTGCATCGCAGATGTTGCTTTAGATGTGATAGACAAAGTGAAATTTTCTAATAGTTTACTATGATAGTGTGTTGTTGTCTGACTGTAAACATTTTAAAATCATGAAGTTAATAATCCAAAAAAGAAGGTAGAATTTAAAGTATAACAATAACAAAGGGTTTATAGTACTTGTACATTGATGTTGTAGTGCTCATCGAAGTTCTTCTATTTTGGGTTATAATGAAGTCCTGTGTTTTGGTATAAAGTATAACCGTTCAGTTTGTTGGTGAATGATTGAACTTATTAAATTAATCGGCGTTTAAATTTATGGTACACCTATATGAACACATCGGCGTCCCGAGCCCAAATGAAAAAATCGTTTTTGTCGTTTGGGGTGGATCAAAACGGCCGGCCAAGTTTAGGCGCCAAAAGAAAAAAAATCTTTGATATATATATATATATGAGAAAGAAAAGTCCCTAAAAACTTCTGTCTAGGAATAGTAACCCTACTCCACAAGAAAGGAGATAAGCACGACTTAGGCAACTATCGCCCGATTACACTACTCCCTAACATATATAAAATAATTACAAACAGATTATCAGGCACTCTAGATGAAACCCAACCACGCGAGCAGGCAGGCTTCAGAAGCGGCTACTTGACAATAGACCACCTACACGCAATAAATCAACTAATCGAAGCAACCCTAGAATACAATAAACCACTCTGTTTCGCCTTCGTAAACTATGAGAAAGCATTTGACTCGGTAGAACATGCAGCAGTCTTCAACGCAATGCGCGAACAAGGCGTTAACGAGAACTACATAGACATTATCCAAAACATATACGAAAATGGCAGCAGCAATAATTAGACTACATAAAGATACAGAAAAGATAAAGATAGCAAAAGGAGTAAGACAGGGGGATACAATATCACCTAAACTATTCACAGCGAGCCTAGAAAGCATCTTTCGGAAAACTGACTGGGAGGGAATGGGAATAAAAGTAGATGGAGAATACCTAAGCAACTTAAGATTTGCAGATGACATTTCTATGACATCGGAAGCATCCGAAGAATTACAAAATATGCTAACCGACCTGAATAGGGAAAGTAAAAAAAATAGGTTTAAAGATGAATAGACAAAAGTAATGTTCAACGATAAGGTCCCCAAAAAGGTCATAAAGATAGAAGGCGAGATACTAGAAGAGGTCGATGAATACATCTACCTAGGTCAGGTAATAAAGCTAGAGAAAGACCATGACTGCGAAATAATTGTGGCATGCATGTGTGTATTTTGCATCACCTTGTTTGTCGGCTTTTCGTTGACAATGCGCTGCCATACGCGTGTTCGTTTACAACATATGTATCTACAGTTATCAGAAAGTGACCATCCGATGAAGTGCCACAAATTCATATACCTATATATCTACCACTCAAATACCATTAAAAAAAAAATATGAATAAGGTATATGGCGTAGGCCTCCTCAAAATTGTAGGACCCGGCCAAATGGCCGCACTGGCCCCCTCTCCGCACGGCCCTGTAACTCGGCTCCATAGGCCTATATTTCATGTTAATAATAACTAGGTTGCGTATGTGGCGTGCTGAGGTTTGGCGCACATAAAAACATTATATTGAATAGTTGCTTCCCTTAGAATTGGCATGCTGTTGTCTGGCGTGCATAAAAAAACATTATATTGGACAGTTGCTTCCCTTAAAACTGGCATGTTGTAGTCTGGCGTGCATAAAAAACATTATATTGGACAGTTGCTTTCCTTAGAACTGGCATGCTGTAGTCTGGCGTGCATAAAAAACATATTGAATAGTTGCTTTCCTTAGAACTGGCATGATGTAGTCTGGCGTGCATAAAAAACATTATATTGGACAGTTGCTTTCCTTAGAACTGGCATGCTGTAGTCTGGCGTGCATAAAAACATATTGAATAGTTGCTTCCCTTAGATAAAGCAGTCTTCTACAAAAACAACAATACGATTAAGGAAACTAGTCAGAAATTAATCAGGAAAATACTATAAGAATTCAGAGAACTTAATTCGTACGTTTTTCCCATTTTTAATTATTTTCCCCTTCGCAGTTGGCTACTCGTCGATTCTGTCGACCCAGCAGGGCAACTGAAGTGGTTGGTCAGTGAATTACAAAAAGCAGAGGACCAAGGGGAAAGGGTAAGCAACATAGTTTTCTAAAGTTTAGTTTTCATTCAACGCTTAAATACATGCACGATGAGACGTGACGGATCCGAAGCATAACTAAACACACATTCCTTAAATAATGGATACCAGAAAATGATGATATATTCTAAAACTGGGGGGGGGGGCTAAATGTAATATCATCCTGATTAATTTTGTTTAGATGAAGCATTGTCAACATTATTAATTTTTGATTAATATTTTCTTTCATTTTAAATTTTGTTTAGTTGCTTTTTTTTTCTACGGCAGTTAGGGTTTAGATTTCTAGTAGGTTAAAAGGGATGCGAGTTCTAGTCTCGTCTAGAGCTTATTCTTTATTTCAGATCCGCGCCGTTTTCACTGCCATAGATTGTCGGTCTGAGTGAATTGCGACAAAAAGCAACTAAAAAATTAAGATGAAAGAAAATACTAGTCAAACATTAAGTTGCTGTCCATGAATCATCATAGTTGGAATGTAGTGGATACCTGGAGTTTTTTCTTATGCTTTTTCTGGTAGTATTTCAGTGTATTCTGCGCGACAAAGATCATTGAGCAATGATATGTCTTGTATTTCCCAGGTAGTTTGATACTTTCACGTCACGTTATGCAGTTTTTGTCGGCGCTGCAAATAATCCTTTCAGTGCTGTATATTGTTCTACTATATATAGCTATGCAAATTGGTACAGGTTAATAACAATACACAGAAAAATCATTTCAGTCTTATTATATTCCAGGTGTATATTATCGGACATGCCTCCCCAGGTGACTCAGAGTGCCTTTCAGAGTGGCAAAGAAATTACTTCAAAATCCTAAGCAGGTAATAAATCCTTAATTATTCACATCTATTGACTAAAAAGCACCCAGAGAGCGCATACCGTTGCCAACGCCATACACTAAGTAAAACAGAACGGAAATCAGTTCATATATAGCTACAATGAAGGATAGGTAACTGTCTAAATTTCGACTTCCATATCTCTGATTATTGTCTTAATCTATTAAAAAATATCCCTCAATCGAATAAAATAAGATCCGCCCCAAAATTTAATAAATTCTTCCTTAGCTTATATCACACCATTCCACAAAATGTCATTGAAATTTATATAGAATTTTTGAAGAATTACTGAAAACATATCTCCCAATCGAAAAGAATTCCTGGATTCACCCCAAAGTTTAATCAACTCATCCTTAGAATTTTGTCCACCCTTGCACAACATACCATTGAAATTCAATGAGCACTTTTGAAGATATTGTGTGGACAAACAGACAAGCACGAGTGAATACATATACCTCTTCCAACTTAGTTGGCAGAGGTAGATTTCGTTGATTCTTTATCGAGGAGTCTGTAAACGTGTCCCTGTAATATATTGGCTATAATTAATCCAGAATGAAATATTAGAAACCGTCAACCAAAACTGTTAGCATCGACATAGGTTTCTTCAGTTTTTTAAGTTGGTCTGGCTGGCTATGTATGCGTCACTCATGCAGGTAGCACCAATGAAGCCAGAGGGCTGAAAATTTAAACGTGTACTCCTTATTGTGTCAAGAAAAAACCTGTTTTGTTTTTTTAAATCCCCCAATAGATTTTAGTGTGTGTGTGTGTGTGAGAGGGGGGGGTTCAATTTGCAATGTAAGTTTATGCTGAATTGGTCCCCTAGTTTGTATCCAGCAGCATTCACGCTAGTTCTTTGAAAATTCGGACTTTTGAGTGATCAAGGCGAGAGAAGTAACTTATTCATTGATCACCGTTTTTAATTTTTTTAATTGACCACCCCCAACACGGCATGATGCCAAAAGACGTTGGTCACGTGACAGTTTCCATTGAGCGACTAATCAGACCTGTTCTTATAAAGTATTACTTAAATCCACCGTGCAACTTACGAATCTGTAAGAATAACGAAATTATCAATGTTGCAGGTAAGTAGTTCGCCAATGTGGTTGGGGACAAACAAGGAGACACAATTAGAATAACAATATTTAAAATATGTTCAGAATAATACGAGACATAGTCTTTGATTTGGTTGTGATGGCAAATCGAGTTCGTGATAGTTCACACGTTGGTTAGTACATCACGTATAGGAGTTGTCGGTTGACGAAACTTTGTCTCAAAAGGTTCCATCCCTCTCTCTCTCTCTCTCTCTCTCATCAAGCAGTACTCCCCCTCTTTGTTATTTTTCTCCATTTGTTAATTAGTTCACTACACTCTCCCCTTTTGAAAACAGATACGAAAATACGGTGGTTGGACAATTCTTCGGTCACACGCACAAGGACAGTTTCCAGGTTTCTTACAATCGTCAGTCTTTCCAACCGGAAACTGTCTCTTACATCGCCGGAAGTGTAACTCCACATACGAAGATGAATCCAGGTTTTCGTATCTACCACATCGACGCCAATCGAAAGGACAACACGCAGGGCACTTGGGTAAGTTCGCTCAGGACCACCGAGAGCTGCACAAACACCCTTTACGTCCTTTAGCCATTCTATTTTCATCCCTTTTAGCACAACATACTATATTCGCTCACTGATAAACGATAGAATCAACCTATTTTATTAATCGATATATGGTATTGACTTTGAAAATTCGATACACAGCTATACCCAATAAATTTTTGGCTCAACACCATTTGGCCCTACAGCAGATCTGCCAACCTCAGAAGTTATCAGACAGGGATAATTGATTTTTTACAGGAAAAAATAGGGATAAATGTACAAAAATAGGGAGATTTCTGAAAAGAATGTGCACCAAGTATTAAAAACACAAAATAGTATTAGTCCGGGGGCCAGCAGTGGCTACCGTGCCCCCCCCACCCCCATGATTCTACATTTAGGATATCAAGATGTTCCTTAAGATGTTCTCTTTCAGAAAACAGATGTTCCCAAGAAAGAAGTTGGGAAGAACTTCATTTGCATAAAACAAAATGGTCGCCAGCATACACCAAGAAAACAGAATTTCATATCTCGTCTCCCAGTTGACATATGAGTACTTTAAAAGGCTAAATCATGAGTTTCATACATGAGGAATTCAAAAATCCACTTAATTTATAGGTATTTCAGGATTTTACAAGGAAGTGTCAAGTATACTTTATAGACAAAATTGTGGATTTAGTTCCTGGAGGAGATATATAGATATATATCGTTGGAAAGAGAATTTACTCAGCTTTCCAACGGTGTATCTGGTCAATTTGTATCTATTGGGCTTAAAAGGTTACAGCTTAAAATGTGAAGCTAAGTATTCAGCATTTTACGAAAAAAACTTCAAATGCACAGTCCAAAGTCTATGGATCGTAGAATTAATTATTGATGAAAGTATATATATGTATATATCGTCCGAAGGGGGATTTTATCAGCTTCCCAAGGTGCATCAATTTGTATCTGTTGGGCTTAAAAAGTTACAGTCCTAAATGTGAAGCTAAGTATTCAGTATTTTGCGAGAAAACAAATACACAGTCCAAATCTATGGATTGTGGAATTTATTTCTGATACACATAGAATTCTCTTTCTAACGATATATATCAGCTTTCCAGCAGTGTATGCTCCCAATTTGGCTTAAAAAGTCACAGCCCAAAACGTGTTGCTAGGTATTTAGGGAAGTTTTAACTTTATGGTCCACATTCTATGGATTGGGGATTTAATTCTTAATGGGGTT
>VCCN01004206.1:6155689-6175635 GCA_006491835.1 Architeuthis dux | reverse complement strand
CAGGTTTCCATCTCACATTTCTTGATCCGAACTTGGGAAAGCAAAGTCACGAGTACTTTTATTCCTACGAACTTACCCAATGGACAAAGGGACCATTGTTTTTGGACATCTGTTGTTTTCCACTTTTCTCAACTAACCATTTTCAACATCACTAAGTTTTATGTTTGTGTTAGATTTTTAGTTACAATTTTCTCGTGATTTGAATTCTAATTTTAGAACATCGTGGTTTTGGAAACATATTCTTTTAGCACTTAACTAAATTATTTGCTTTTTCTGTTTCTACTTTCGTATCGCCAATATTTTTAAGTTGTTCTAAAATCTACAGCTTGCTTATGGTGTCTGGGGGGGGGGGTCATTGCTAGTATTACAATGCCAACGCACAACAGCGGTTCTTTCTGGCTACACCAGAGATGTTACAAAGTTTAATGGGCAATTTACTGTCATTGCTCATAAACCACAAGAACACCATGAGGTACAACCAAGTGCTGTCAAGAAAGAGCATGACACTGTCAACAAGATCAAGGCTTTTTTCTGAAAGAGGACATTCTAAGGAAAATGTTGGTACCCTAATCCTGGGGGGTGCAGGGTAGATAGCACACATTGTGTATTTTACGGCGGCTATTTTGAAAATCCAAAATGGCGACCATGCAGATGTCTACGCAAATGCCAACATTATTTTTATGATTCCCCATGCTCTTAAGATTCCAAAAATGTATGATTTTGCTAATCTAGAAAAACTTTGAACGAAAGGCTTTTATCTGATTTCTTGACCCAGAAAACATAGGATTAGAATAATCAATGAAGTTTCTAGGTTGACTAGAAGCCGTGATAGCAAATTGTGTTAGTCCGGGGGCCAGCAGGTGCTACCGTGCACCCCCACCCATGATTCTACTTTTAGGGTACCAGAATGGATGTTCTCTTTCAGAAAAAAGATGTTCCCAAGAAAAAAGTTGGGAAGAACTACCTCATTTGCATAAAACAAATTGGTCGCCAGCATACACCAAAAAAACAGAGTTTCATATCTTGTCTCCCAGTTGACATATCTGAGTACTTTAAAAGGCTAAATCATGGGTTTAAGACATGAAGAATTCAAAAATCCACTTTATTTTACCCTGAAATGTCAATTTGTCCAAATGTGTATCTGTTGGGCTTAAAAAATTACAGCCCAAAACGCTAAGCTAAGTATTCAGCATTGTACGAGAAAACTTTTTGGAATCACAAGATATGTATTTTATGATGGCCATTTTCAAAATCCAAAACGGCGAGCATGCAGGTGTCTGTGAAAATGCCAACATCGATTTTCGGATTCACTATGCTCTGAAGATTGCAAAAATGTATAGTTTTGCAAATCTCCAAAAGCTTCTCACGATAATACACAGTGAACCTTATTATTGCTTATATAGTAATGGTAATATGCGAATAGTTAAAGAAATTCACGAACCGGTGCGAACCCCTAGAATCCCATTACTGCCCATTTCGCATTATATTAGCGCATACAGAATATTTACTTTGATTGTACGTAATTCGTATTGATTTTTAATTGAATCTTGGTATTTAAGTATTTATACCGCTTGAATACGTGTGTATCCTATGGCGCGAGGGGAGTTGTAAAATACACCAAGTCATTTTTCAAATAAATTGAGTTTTTATAGATGAATAAATAAAAGAAAAATTGATTTTAAATGGGAATTTTTCCGATTCGATACCAGCAAAATATCTGACAGAACTAAGCAATAAGTAAGGTAAATTGATTTCATGGTGTGGGAGTCAAAACAAGATCGATATGTATATATTTTTTATCGGTTTTCAAAGTTTACCTATCAGGCCCCAGCCCACACTTCACATCAGGGAATTTTCTTATTTTGGATGTTTTTATTGTTTAATTCATTTTCCCGTTTCCCCATTTTCCCAATTTAATTGGAAAAACCTACTGTCTCAGGCACATGACAGGTGCCACCTAGCACTTGGCTCCCTGGGCGACTGCCTGTGTTGCCTGGTTTTTAGGCCAAAGCAATTTGTGTCTTTAAAAAAGATTAAATACAAGTTATCAAAAGGACGGTTGCATCCTTTTTGTTTGTCAATAAGCGTATTGATATACGTATGTGTTCTCAGTCTGCTTGTTTGTCTCATTATTTAGCCAGTTTATGTTTTACTTGCATTAAATTCTCAATTCAAATTCTTGTTACAGAGTTCATAAATTATGATCATTAAAAAGGGAAAACCTTAAACTCTGCTAAAAACGTAAACAATGACGGGATTATTTACGTATGTATCGACACTTCGGCCAAGGATCGGAGTGTAATATCTGTGAGCTCTGCCTAGGGTGAAAGTGCCCTCTGCCTCGGATAAAAGTATAATCAATGTTCTCACTAATCTTTTGAAGTCAGTGTGCACAAAAATCTTATGTTATGCACATTTTTTTCCTGTGACAAAAGTATGGGCGCACCTTTGAATTTGACATTGCCGGTATTTCAGACCAAAGGAATTTTTTTCGCCCCCCTTGCTACGCCACTGCATACTTTATCATACTAGTTGCTAAATATCTGTTGATATTAAATGTGTTTTAACTTTAGTGAAAGTGGACATTTATTTAGGGGTCCGTTTGATATTAGAATATGTATAAATTACAGTTAATTTGATTAGTTGAGTTTGTATTGACATCTGTGGATAATAAGTTTGTTTCTATTAATGTTAGTGTGGGTTTATTAGAATTTCTGTTGATTGTAGGATTATATATCAATATAGGTCTTTAATGGAACTATCTCCACTTTTCGAAATTAATTACTCCCGGTTCTAGGACCATTGATTTTGTGATGTACTTCTCTTGTATATTCACGCATCGCTTTTTCTTGAAAGATTTTGCATTTTCATAATTGGGAGAATGAGCTTGGTAAGAATGTTTGTATTTAGAGACTGATTTTTACTTGAAAATCAAATGCTGAGGTCGAAAACAAACTCGCCACAGATGTGAAAGCAAGGGCACAGTGGTAGAGTGCTCGCATCCGGTTCGGTAGGCCGTGGGTTCAATCAGCCATACCAAAGATGGTACTCAATGTCTCTCTGCTAAACACTTTGCATAAAGAGTAGGATTGAGGCAGCCCGAAGAGAAATTTGCATGAAAGTAGAACCTTAGTAAGTGGAAGTCTGGCTAGAGGCACGCGTTTCCGGAGTCCTGTTTCAAGTAAACGATCCCCAACGGTCCGTGTTGACATTCCCGGGGACACATTTGCTCTGATCTGTGCGTAGACGCCGTGCGTTCTGTTACTGCTGCCCTTACAATGCGTCGATCTTGGCCAGCGTCTGTACTACGTGGCCATTTAGAACCTGGTTTACGGGTGTATGAATGTTCATTTGGCTATATCTACTACATGCACATACCGTACCCAAGTCAAAATCAGCATCGTCCTTCAGGGTGTTGCAATTTTATTTTCCGTCAGTGTTTATATGGAAAAATTCTTTTAGCTTTCCCAGACCAAAAAATAGTGATGATTCTATGTTAAGGCAAGTCGTCGGAGATAGGGGTGGTGTGTACCAGAAGACTGTAAATTTGCGCCCCCAGTTGTATTCTAACGACTATTTTTTCCCAGTTTCGAATGCGCCCCAAGGACCTTTGCCCTCTAGCGGCTTAATGGACGAATGCATGTTATCCAACTCGAAATCTTCACTTGCTCTTTCTCCATATCAACCATTTATATATGATCTGACAAGAAATCAGTTAGAAGAAAAGAATGTAAATAGACAGTGCATACGCTAGATGCGATTTATCAAATCGTATCTAGGTTATGCAGTGCAGACCAGTCATTCTGAATGTGGGGCGCACTCTCAACGAGAGGGCAACCTGTGAATAGTTTGGGGCCAATTTGGAATTTGGGTGTGAAGAGCGAAAAGCGTTCCGTGGCTCAAAACTGAGTCGTGTTAAGTCTTAACTGATTAATTCCTAATTGCACAAAACTATCAATTCCTAATTACACTTTATACTGTTAATTAGTAATTACCTCGGCCAACAAAGTTGGAGAGGTCGTATATGTATTCGGTCGCGTCCGTCTTTCCGTCTGTCCACAAGATATCTCCGAAAGTACCCAACATTTTGTGGTAGGGTGGGAAACGGAATAAGAAATAAGTGATTAAATTTTGGGGCGTATCCAGGAAATTTCTTTTGATTGAGAGATATTTTCCCGTTTTTTTTCCATACATTTACGTATACGCTCATGGCTGTCCACACGATATCTTCAAAGGTTCTCATGAAATTTGGTGGTAGGGTGGACAATAGGCTATGAAAGAAGTATTTGAGTTTCAATGAAATTTTGTGGAGGGTGGGCAATGGGTTATGGAAGAATTGATTTAATTTTAAATCTATTTGGGTGTCCTTCTCGTATGGAACGAAGATCGTGTAGCAGCGAGCGACTCGCGACTGAGTTGGTTCTGTCGGACTTCAGCAAAAGTTATGATCCTTATGGTCAGTCAATTGGAGAACACGCATCTCGTAGGTTCTGCTGGTCTGGAATTTCTACGCTCACTGACTTCAAGGGCCCAAAACTCGCTGCTTATATGATAATCGCCTCCATACGAGAGTGGGTCTGACGGTATGAGGGGATAATTTTAATTCAGAATATCTCCCCATTTCCGCCAATTAGCCTTATCTTCAGATAAGAGATTTTATTTTACTAACACCTTCTTTAATTTCTATTATTCCGGAGTACACCTGGTTTTGACATCTTGTTTACCAAAAGAGATTTCCACTTTTCTCCATTGTCCCGAAATCAATATAACAACACGCCTTAGTTCGACAAGTGTAATTTCAGTGCAGAATATCTTTCCATTTCCGCTTTTTAACCTTTCTTAAATCCCCTCGGCTCGACTTGTTATGAATCCATCAAAATCATGCTTATATAATTTGTTATACAACGTTCAATGTAACACCTATGTACTTGTAAAATCTAGTGCATTTCTCAACAAAAGTATTTTCCTTAGGAATTTTCAAATATCTCTTTTTACTATTAATCCCATTAACCCCTGGCACTGGCACCACAA
The DNA here is from genome assembly GCA_006491835.1 of Architeuthis dux. NCBI lineage: Eukaryota > Metazoa > Mollusca > Cephalopoda > Oegopsida > Architeuthidae > Architeuthis > Architeuthis dux. The sequence goes on along the minus strand of VCCN01004206.1, from coordinate 6,170,604 downwards.
GATTATCACCAAGTGCTCTATAAATGCAGCCGTGTACCAGATACCTAGAGACTCGTTAATTTCAGCGTGTATCCCCTCATCCGGTTGCTGGCATAACGATCCACTTCGTTTTGGACCTATTTTCAATTTAACTAAAAAAACAGGTGTTTTTATGGTCTGATTTTATAAATAGAAGGAAGTAATTTTTCAAAAAGCAAGATTTTTTGCGTTTTTTAAAAACTTAACTTAAAGAAGATAGATACAAACTGTTAAATTAATTAATTCAACTTAGAGGTCACATCTAAATAGACGGAATCTTTTAGTATTTTTTGTTTAGTATTATGCAGATAGATAGATGGAAATCAGATCATTATTATCGGAGTGAGCGCGAACGCACACATCGCACTATTTTTTGCGGGGGTTGGGATTTTCAAAATCTAACTTACTAAAAACATACCAGTGGGTCCCATTAGTACACCCAAACACTTTAATGAGGATATGTTGTGCTGTTTCTGAGTTACGCTGTCACATACAGACAGACATTTGGTGAATTATAGTAGGGTATACAGCTACCAACCATATAATGGCCAGGATTTTTGATACTTGTAAAATCTGCGATATCTGCATGGTTTATCTATCCATCTCTCTTCTGTGTCTATCTGAAGGTGAGGCGCACACCTCACATGGGCGTAATTTAAATGTTTGGGGGCAATTTGGAATTTGTGTGAAGAGCGAAAAGCGTCCCATGGCTCAAAACTTTGCCGTGTTAAAGCTTAACAGATTAATTACTATTAATTACTAATTTTACTATAGATTCCAGTAACTAATGCTTAATTCATTAACTTTGTGAAGTAAAAAACCGATAACGTAATTTCGTTATTGTAACTAAATTTCACACAATAAAGAAATTACAACATTTTAGTAAGTAAGTATATATTTCTATATTATATTATATCAGTATATATTTCAAAGAATGTATTTCTTTATAGATATTTTCCTTGATTTTTAAAAACTCTAAATCTTAGTAAATTTATTGTACCCTTTCAACACCAAATTTGTTTTATCATGTGTGTTGGCTGTCACAGCCAAAACGTGTTGGCTGTCACATAACGTTGTGAATAAATGAAAATATACATACATACAACAACATTCATACAAGAAGAAGGCTGGAGGGTTCACGGCCGAAACGTTGTGAATAAATGAACATATAGACGAGGAAAATAGTCTGACCATATCATACACAATAAACACTGGTAGTGGTCTATCAAGTCAGATGACTTGCCCCAATCATCCTCCCGGATGTTTACTCAGTTATTAATGTTTTTCGGTTGGCACCGGCAGCTCTTCAGGCGCCGCCGCCATGTTCTGTAAGCCGCTGCGCCTGCCGTGTGTGTGGATACGGCCAGAAAAACGTCCACATCTCAACATTTGGCTTTTACCTACCCTTTTCTCCTCACACATTATTTACCAAGTAAGTAACCCTTATCTACCTGTAAACGTTTTTAGAGATTGTTTTCGCTAGAAAATAACGGGATTTTTCTCTATCTCTGGGCCAAAAAAAAAATTCTTTTTCTTTCTTCGTGTCAAGATTGTTTATTGTTTTTCTTTGAATTGCATACAATTTTGGCTTTTAGTGTATTATTCGTGATCCTTCGTTTTGATGTTTCCCTATGAAGAATTGGAGACAGATTTGAAGAAAAATGTTTCTTTGTTATTTTTTTTTAGTTTTAAAATCCAGCCGAGAAAAAAAAAGAAGGTCTTTCTATGGTTCGATCTTCGATTCTTCCCAATCCCATCAAACCTGAATTTCTGGATTTTTTTATTTTTTAAAAATTATTTACAAAGAAATATGTACTACTTAGATTTGAAAAATATTGTTTTTCTTTATTTCTGGACTTTTAAAATCCATCTGTGAAAGAAAACACAGTCTTTCTAATTTCTATGGTTCGATCTTCGATTTTCTTTCCTTCCTATCAAACCAAACCTGTATGCGGATTTCTGGATTTAAAAACATATCTACAAAGAAAGATCTATCCATATTTAAAAAATGTTTTTCTTTATTTTTAGAGGTTATAAATCCATACGTGAGAGAAAAGAAATAAAGACTTTTCTATGGTTAGGTTGGCTACTTCCCAATAATTCTCAAACCTGTTTTTTTAGCTTGGCTATAAGAAATATCTGTAAAGAATGATTACTAATTGCTTATGTATTTAAAAGTAAATAATTTATTTTATATCTGTAAAAAAAGATTTTTCTCCTCTCCTCCAAAAAGATTTTTTGGATCATTTTGTGGAATATATATTCAACAAATGAATGAATAAAATAATCGCCTGTTGGTATTTTTGTTTATAAATTTAGTGCTATACGAGTGTTTTTTCTTCTTTTCTATCTCTATAAAAGGCAAAAAAGTATTTCCTTTTTCTTTCTTCTATAGACATAGTGTCATGATTACTTGTTTTTTATTTTCTTTAATTATATATAAATATATGTGTTTTCGTTTTTTGGTGTCTTTTGGGTTTTTTTTTTTACCCCACCCCAGATGAACTGTAGATATAGATTTGAAAAAAAAAAAGATTAAAATCCATCCGAGAAAAAAAGTCTTTCTGTGGTTCGATCTTCGATTATTCCCAATCAAACTTGTATTATTTTTGGCTTGGCTTAAAAAATCTATAAAGAAAGTAGATCTCCCACCCATTGTTTATGTATTGAAAAGTAAATCTTTTATTTTATATAAAAAAAGATTTTTTTATGAAGGCCCTCCTAAAAAAACCTTTTTTTTTTTTTTGTGAAATATTCAACAAATTGATAAGTAATCGCCTGGTTTATAAATTATTATTATCAATAATAATTTATTAATAGGTAAATTTAGTGCACATACAAGGATTTCTTTCTTTTGCATAACTAACCGTGAAGTTTGGTAAATAAATATTCATTTTAAAGTAGATTTCTGGTTCTACAAGTTGTTTGTAGGTCTTTGCAATGGAGTTTATAATTCATTTTTTTTTGGCGGGGTGATCTTATTAAATGTTTCACCTTTCAATTATTAAGATTATTTTCGTCTGTCTTGGGTAAATAAATAACTGTGTAAAAATTAAAAACATTTTTTTTCATTTGAAGACATTTTTCTTTTTCCACGTGCGTTTTTAAGTTTTTTTCTTTTTTTTTTTTTTAGATTAAAAATCATTGCGAATAATAATCGGTAAAATGAATAATTGTTTATTTTCAGCACTTTTTGTTCAATTAAATTAATGATGGTTTAATTGACTCATTAACGGATAAAGAACTTGATTTGTCTGTACTTACATTATGGTGGAAAATAAACAACAAACGTATTTCAAATATTTGGGAAGAACAAGGGAAGGAACCCTAATAGAATAAGGTGCTTGGGGCATGGGGTATATGACTGCAATAGGGTCGTAAATTATTAAAACCATTCATATTTATAACACTAAAATGCATATACACCTGAAACTACCAACATTTTCTTTTATCAAAATTAACATTTTATGGTTTACGAGGAGGGAGGGGGGTCGATTTACAATGTAAATATGCTAAAGTGTGCACTTATGTTTGGCCATTTTTATATGAATTATCTTCTCTCTTCCGGTTACTTTCTTTAATACCATCAACCCAAACCCCAACTGACCATAATCATATTTTTTACACAACAAATTTACATACTTCGGCCGTTTACCCAGCATGGCGGCACCACCACGGGTATAAAAACAAAAAAAGGATCACATGAAATTTTTCAATTTTTTTCCCCAAATAACTCTACCTGACCGAAAATAGGAAGTTTGGTAGCTCCTCTCAGACTTTTCCATTTAAATCGAATCGGGAAGTTTCGGTTTTGAACTTCCATCGCAAATTTCTCAACTTATTTTCAGTTTAAATGTTATACTGTGATAATCCTATGTAAAGTTCGCAAGGTACTGGTTTTGGCCAGCAGTAGCAGACTTATAAGAAGATAGCCGCCCTCTTGTTTATAGAGAAGATGGACGCCATACTTTATGTTTTTAGGGATTTCTCTGATGAAATATTCTTGGGGATATTAATATTGGTGTGAGTCATCGTGTATATATCTTGTTTATGTACTGCTTGCATCTAAATTCAATCAAAAATGACAACAAAGCATGTATTATCATTCAAAAGATATTCATTTAATCATAAATTACAATTAGAAAAAGGTAATTTATCAATCTAAAGAATGAAATGTCCGTAATACAGAATTATGTGTGATTTTCACACATAGAAAAAGGAGTATAAAATGGGTAATGTGACGTGCGATTTCCACACATAAAGTGAGTATAAAATGGTTGTTTACAAAATACGTAGTGTTCATTGGAAAAAATTGAATGTCCATTTCAGAAATATATCTGTATTGTAAATGTGATTTCAGCACACAGAAGTAATAAGTTTGTTGAGAAAGATAAGCATAAAGACTTACTTTGAATTGTTTAACATTATCGGGGAACAAATATGGAATTCTGCGCTGGACGCTTGCTGCCCAGCGCAACCAAATGAAAAGGAGCTAAAAAGAGGTAGAGAAAGGGAACAGACCCTTTTTATAGTCAGTAGGCTTCCGGTTTTAGGTAGGTTTTTATTGTTAGGAAATAGGATGTGATGTCATCGCAGCTTAAGGACCTATCGATTGTGATATTTAATAAAGGGGAGAGAACTGCTACTTTTATTTAATTGCGTCGAAACCAATTGTAAATAAAATACTACTATGAATAAATTTAATTCACCACAACTAGTTCCTGCCTGAATAATAGTTATTATATCCTAATTTCTAAGGTTTCTGTCTGTTCACACACTTGATTATGCAATCTATCATTCATCTCAATAAGGAAATGTTTCAGTGAATGTTTTAGAACTCTTGCAAGGCTCTGTATAAGGTGCTTCCAAAGGTTTCCTAATTGGTCCACTCTAATCCATACCTTGCACAACATACTGCCTGCAAGAGCTTTTCAAAATAGTACAGCCTTTGTGCACTTTAAAAGGAAGTCAGCGACTTATTGCGTGCAAAAAGATTGGTTTTGTGGAAGCCTGACTTCATTCAACCGATGCTTCACTGTTTTTGTGGTTAAATTATTTCCCTTCAACTCCCCAGAAAAAAGAAAAGACCTAAAACAAAGAAATTCTATTTTTAGAGTTAATGTATATTCTCAAAACACAAATGTTGATCCCAGCCGGACTACAAGTAGTAGCACGCATTGTCGCTTTGTCTCTCTTTTTCTGACCCTACATGGGCCAATTCTACTTTTAGGGTTGATGCCAAAATGCTGACCCCAATCAGGGTTGCCAGATGTGTCTGATTTTGGACATTGTGTCCAGTATGTCCGTTTAAAATTATAATAAATCGGACATCCACTTTCCAGGAAAATTCTGCCTATTTTGATTAGGATCAAAATAGGCAGAATTTTCCTGGAAAGTGCCTTCATTGTTTAAGTCGCAAAAAAAAAAAAAATGACTGGTGCATTTAATTTTAATTTTTCAATTTCTAAGAGATAATATTGTTTTTTGTTAAGTGTCATTTTGTGAACAAAAGTTTCCATTATGACCGAAGAAGAGTGAGATTGGCCATTAATAAATCTTGAGTCCAGATGCATGATTTGTGAAACAATGTGATCTTATTAACAGTCACCCTTTGGATTTACAATTTATGCGGTTATATAGAATAATTAATTGTGCATAATTTAATCTTAGGTAAAAGTTTACAATAGTAGGACGCTGCTATTACTAATAGTAACACCAGATGTTCCGATTTCGGACATTGTGTCCATTTTTAGGCCTGTATGTCCGCTTTATAAGCTTTATAATTTCAAGGGAAATTTATACAGGAGACTTTATAAAGAAATGTATGTTAATTGCTGTATCCTGGTTATGTCCAGAAAAGAAGGGGATGTTTCAGAATGTCAGTCTCTCATGCATGACTGTGCAGAGAAGAGTAGCTGGCAACTGCAGAGGGTCAGAGCATTCTGCTTTTATTCTTTAGCCATGGATGAAAGCACAGATTACCAAGATACAGCCCAGCTTCTTCTCTTTATTAGGTGTTTACAAGAACTTTGAAATTAGTGAAGAACTTGTTGGCATGCAGTCTGTGACTGGTTGCACAACGGAAAAGATATCTTCAATGAAGTTATGTGTGAATGAAAAATTGCATAATGATTTTACAAATTTAGTGGCTATGTGGAAAAATATTGGAGCTGTTTCTCTTCAAGAATTTATCGGGAGACGAATAACTACACATCATTGCATTATACATCAGCAGGTTTTGTACAGAAAGATATTGAAATTTTATCATGTAATGTCAGTTGTAGTTTTCATTAAACTACCTTCGTTCTAGAGAACTGGAACATAGAACATTTAAAGCTTTTCTCGAAGAGATTGGTGCTGAGTTTAATGACTTAGTGTACCATACAGAAGTGAGATGGCTGGGCCAAGGAAGAGTGCTACAACGTTTTGTAGCTATGAAAGAGGAAGTAGCAAAATTCCAAGAGCTTGAAAGTGAGCCCTGGAATCATGACCTCTTCTTTTGTGACATTACAAATCACCTAAATGATCTCAATATTCAGCTTCAACGAAAAGACCCAACTTATATTTCAACTAGTAAAGGTTTAAAATGAAATTAAAACTTAGCTGTTGAAAGGGGAAATCTGTTATTTTCCTACCTGTCCGCAGCATATTCCCCAAAAGCAAACATGCTGAGTTAGGAGAAAAATTGACATTCTTCTATCAGAATTTGACAGACTTACTTTGTCTAAAGGAGAAGACGTTCAGTTGAAATTGGTTGAAGATCCATTTTCAATAGATCCTGAAGAAGTACCCGTACAATTCCAATTCATTAACTTCCATTTTCAAATGATATCATAATTGCATTTTTCCAGAAACAATAATTTACACATGAAACACACAATAATTCTATAAAAAAATGCAAAACAAACAATTTATTTTAATACAAAATGCTTCTGAATAGGGAAAAAATATTTTAATTTTATTTCAGACAGAAAACTAAATATTAAGAAATGATTACAATTACATGAATACAAATACATAGGTTAGTGTTAGTAATATTGTCTACCCCCCAAGTCTTCATTGGGTATTGAAGCTGATGTCATTCTTTAAGTCCCTTCTTGTTAAAATGCATTAGGTGTCTCAATGCCAATGGAGGTCTCGAATGAGCATGTGAGCTGTCAGGTACAGGACTCCAGCTGCTAGGCTCGTTCGAGTCTTTGTGGTAGTGTGCAATGGCTGTTCGGTCAGTACTGCACTGGTTGCCAATCTTAGCTTGTCGTCGATATGGGATGTTTGTTCAGATTCTGTAAGGATAAGGCAGTTGATGGTGGTCGCTGTATCAAAGTGTCTTCTCCTTGAAGTCTGGGATTGTCAACATCATTGAGAGAGCAGTCGCTGAAGATCTTACGGAGTGGCTTATGGTCTACTGCAACAATGAGTTTGTTACAGCCTAAGACAAAGAATTTAGCCTTGTCAAGGCTGTGCTTCTCCTTAGATTGGTGCATAGTGTGATTTGTTTGTGTGTGTGTGTGTGTGTATATGTAAAGCGGCACCCAACAAGAGTGGTTCGCCATCCAGTACGACAAACAAAATGGTTTGACCTGGTGACATTAGCAGTGCTTTTTAAGAAGCCATAATCCAACCCCATTTTTGGACCAATCAGTTGTGATGCATATTGGTTTGGTTTTGTCATAGATTCTGATGCTTTCCTCAATTTTGCTGACTATTACCGACTTTGATTCTTCAAACAGTTGATTCAGCACTTCGCTCCAGGAGAAGGTGGTGTCAGGCTTCAATGGCTGATGAAAAAGGCAGCCTGTGATTTGCTGAGACGAAGGCATGGGAGGCTTGGTTAATGAGACCGAATTAAGATGTCAATAATTTTGGCGGCTGTTGGAAAATTGCAAATGGCATCGATACCTTTTAGCAAGTCTCACACTGTCTGGGTTGAGTGTGATTCCGTGGCGTCTGCAGATGTCAAGCCATTCAACTGCTTGCCAGAAACTCTGGTAATTTTGTTGGGTATGTTGCAACGATCTCGTCAAATCTGTGAGAGTAACCATCACCAGATGCTATGTATACTTGAGGTGCAGCGGTCGACCCCATGTAGCGAAAATGTGGTGAAATGGCAATTGTCATCATGCAAGTGGTACACTGTGGTAGCCATTCCAGCAGTCAAACACAGTCTTCTTGTCATGTGGTACAGAGTAAGCTAGGTGGAATGGTTATTGTGTGTGATGGGTTTCACGCATAACATGGGTGTTTAGTGCTTGAAAGTCGACGATTCGCCTTGGTTTGCCATTCTTCTTTGTGCATATGACCATACGATAATTCCAAGTGACCTGTTCGCCAAAAGGAACTGATACAATGACTCCTAGCCTTGTGTCTTGATATAGTCCGGCTTTGATATCTTCTTGCCAGTGGTGCGGGACAGGTATTGGCATGTGTGATGCTACAGGTTTGGCATGGGAGCTATCATAAGTCGGAGGGGAGGACCTTCCATCATTGATTGGGGTTTGTATTCACAGGTGTTGAAGTTGCTAGATTTGTAGTACTCCACGAGCCATTGTTGGATCCGTTCATGGTTGACTGCGTTTGGGGGGAAAGGTAGTTTTGTAGGCTTGGGTGGCAGTGCCTAGCGACGTGGGCAGTTGCATTGAATGCTGTGTTCATTGATAGGTTTCCATACCATTTATTCAGATGACATGTTCATCTCACAATGAACACAGCTGAAACAAATATAAGGTGAGCATCGGAAACAAATACAAATACATAGGTTAGTGTTAGTAATATTGTCTAATATGTGTATATAAATGAGTCATTCCATATATGTGTGTGTGTGTGTGTGTATATATATATATGGGTTATTCCATATCAAATCACCTAATGGTCCCATGGGCACCATCTTAGATTTTGATGAAATTTCAGTAGGTGATACCTTTTCTAGAGAAAATTCAATTTCACAAAGGAAGCGATCGAATCTGACGATTCAGATTCTGCATAGAAGAATGGTTAAATATACCAGTTGAGACATGCAGAAGCCATATTGAAGGCTACAGAAAACGTCTTTTAGCAGTGAGCAGTGCCAAAGGAGCCACAACTAAGTATTAGTTGAGGGGGTCAAATACTTTTGTGTGCAATTGTAGTTTAACACATGAAGTACACCAATTTCCACAGTGGAACTTTCCAGCTACTTTAGGGTTATCTTGGTCTCTCTGATTAATGCCTTCCTTACTGGGTCCATAAGTTTTGATGAGTGGCCCTCTCTTGGCAGGTTTGTTGTGGTGCCATAGTCTTTCCATTTTGTAATAATGGATTTAATAGTGCTCCATGGGATGTTCAAAGTTTGGGATTTTTTTGATCCAACCCTGATCTATGCTTCTCCACAACTTTGTCCTTGATCTGTTTGGAGAGTTCCTTTGCTTGGTGCTGCCCATTGCAAAGCACGTGTATATATACTCTGATCATGTGACACTCAGATTGCACACAGGTGGACTTTAGTTAACTAATTATGACTTGTGAAGGTCATTAGTTGCAACTGATCTTATTTTTCAAAAATTTCACCTCACCAATTTGGACTATTTTGTGTAGGTCTATGGCATAATTTTTTGTGAACGAGTAAAGATATTGAGCTAAAATTTTGCAGGACTTCATTTCAAACTCAAATGACCATCTGAGCAAAGTTAGAGCAAAATCTGAGATGGTCGAGTGGGGAACCTTCCCAAAATTGGTCCACTTGACACGGAAACGTACAGTGGCAAGCAAAAGTATTCGACCACCTTGGAATTTTTCCTATTTTGTTGCATTATAACTTGTAATAATGAAGTAATTAAAAATGGCTTCTCGGAAATACTAATGAAATTTGGAGCCACTTTGACACCATTTTCTGAAAAAATAATGCTTTCTAGAGCTAGGCTGATAACATTTTCAAAATCTACATATTAAGTTGACCCTGAGAACAATTTTTCAGGGCAGTAGAAGGTCCTGTTGTGGAATGGTTGCTAGCTGAAAATGGAAAAAAAATTATTTGTCGTCCCTTCGAACATAGTAGTCCTTGTTCTTGGATCCATAGTGACTGAACGAGTAAAGATATTTAGCTAAGATTTTACAGGACTTCATTTCAAACCCAAATGAACATGTGAGCAAAGTTAGAGCAAAATCTGAGATGGTCGAGTGGGGACCACTTGACACGGAATGACATATATATATATATATATATATATATATATATATATATACACACAGTAATGAGACAATTTTTAGTAGACCCGTGTTATTTATTTAGGTACTGTCTGTAATAACCCTTTATTCTTTTTCCTCCTCTGTAGCACTTCCTCCTCCTCTCCCCCACTGGGTCATTCTCATCCCCCCCACCCCTGTTTATTTTCTTTTTTAGTGTTGTTGTTGCTTTCAGTGAGCATCTGTCCTACAAAGCACTTGTCTTTTGAGAAGGAGGAAACGAAAAACAAAAAGAAGTCCTTGAAAACAGGAAGGAGTCAGGTTCTCTGTCTTCTTTCCTTGCTCCACCTTGCCTACCCTAACCTGTCATTGAGACTTTCTGTAACGAGCACTAATTAAAAGAAAGGGGTCTTTGTTTCATTTGTGCCAGTCAACTTCAGCCAGCCTTTCAGCTGCTGCTGCCAAATTCCCTTCCCTTAAATCTGTGGTTCTCAAACTGTGTGCCGCAACTACCCCCCAAGTGTGCCACATGAATTTTTTCCAAATACACAAACCTGTATTTTGAGCCTTGAACTTGTCTAGTAGGGGTATTATGTTTGTCTCGCTTCAGCTACAGTTGCCAATCTAGTGGTCTTATCACTAGATTTTGTGAGATCTCAACCTTTTTAACAACTGATGAAACGAAAAAGGGGTGATGTGTATGCTGATATGAAAGTTCCGTTCATTGACTACTGAAATTGCTTTTGTCTAATTCATTTTATTTTTACAGTATGTCGACTTACAGTACACTCCTTACTACTTCAAAAAATATATATGTATATTGAACTAAACCTTAGTTTGGGGTTCGACAAGTTAATACATGTTAAACTAGCTTATTGATGCCAAAATTGTAAAAGCCAGAAACACCAAAACATGACATGTTTAAAATGAAGACTAAAAAAGTAATATAATGTACCACCACACCCTTTGACCGCCGCCGTTCACTCCACGCCAAGCCTCGACCACCCCCACAGTGTGTTCAAAGATTGATGGACGACGTCTGGGCGGTGGATTCAAAGTGTTGACAAAAACTGAAGGCAGGTGTACAGTACAAGACTGCTGGAAACAGGAACACGTGATGCTGCTATAACAATAACAAAGCATTTATTCAAAGATCAAGTTGATATATTATCTTCTGTCTGGTACGGGAGGCAATGCGATACAGTACTTCTAAAATCTGCTTCAGGTCAGGGTTATTGCTTTTCTTACGAGGCGGAGAAGATGATCTCTGCAATCCACTACTAGCAGCCTGGCAGGGGATTGAAGGCTAGCTCTGTCTCACTCTGTAGTCTCTAGTTTTCAGTGGAATTTGAATAACTTGCTTTCTGGTTCTACCATACTGCAGTACAATGTTTTTGCCTTCTCCACCTCAGATATCAAAGCGACAAGAGTTCGTCAGGCAGGTTGATCCAAATCTGACTGAAAAACAAAATCTACCTCTTTTATGGGCAAGCCTCAATTCTAGAGTTGGGTCTGCTGGACGTGGGGGAGATACTCAACTCCACTGGTGCCTTCTCCAATCACCTTGGGGTACACCTTTATTCAATGTGTCAACAACCGCCGATCAAAAGCCTTGCCAAGGACACTGCCTGTGTTTCACTTCAGGTCGGCAAGTGTACTCAAACCAACCTGTCAACAGCTCGTCCTTTCACCATCTGGCAGTTCTCTCAACCAGTATATCCTTGTTTCCATTTCAAGGCAAAGACGAAAGTGCTTATTCTGATACAAAGTATCTGTTGTGTACTTGTAAAATCTAGCATACCCATAGTATCACACTAAAATGAAGAGACATTTGTTATTTCAAAAACCTTTTTACCAAACAGTTTAGTTCTTGTAAAAGTTATATCTCTTCCCGTTGTCGTTGTATGAATATCTACAGCACATGAGTAACCGCAGGCCAGATTTGGCCCACAGCAACATTTTTTTCAAAACTACTATTACATTCAGTAAACTGGGTCTTCTAAAATCGAGAACAGCTCGCTGATCTTACTTTTTCTGATAAATAAACAGGAAGCTACAAGTAGTCGGTCAACTACAATCAGCAAATCAGTTAGTCCATCAACTTTATTATTAAAGCTTTCCAACTTTGGGAAAGACAACTTAGAGATGGTAACGTGTATTACTTACCAATATTTGCTAATTACAAGATTGTGCTTCTTATGCTGAAGTGTTAGCAGCCATTAGTCGGAATTTAGTACCAGATTTCAAGATTTTACGTCAAAAGTACGGATTTTATTCTTTTTTTCAAATCCATTCAATGCAGATGTTTATCACGGGGTCTGGCAGATTCACTGACAACAAGTTACCAACATTTATCGAGATGTAAAATTCATCGAGATATAATTCACTGACATACATATTTACCGAGATCTTTAAAATTACAAAAACGTTAAGAATTAAAAAGAATTTACTGGAACAAACATATTAAAGATTTAGCAATCGTTCAGCTGAAGGCCCATGCTATTTTCAGCTATTTATGTACTTCTCAAACCTTTGATGAAAAAGCAGTACGTAACGAGAAAAAAGTTAAAAACTTGTATAAGAACTATTTTTATTGTAAGAAATATTTATTCCATTATTCGTATAAAAAAAATGAATGGAATGGAGATATTTGTCTTTGAAAAAGTTGTTTTCTAAACATGAGAAATCATGTATCGCTTTTTTGTCAAAACTGAAAATGGCATTGGCTGAACAATTGCTAAATCTTTAATATATTTTCGTTCCAGTAAATTCTTTTTAATTTTTAACCGTTTTGTAATTTTAAAGATCTCGGTAAATATGTATGTTGGTGAATTGTATCTCAATGAATTTTACATATCAATAAATGTCGGTAATTTGTTGTCGGTAAATATGCCGCGAGCCGTTTATCACAACCCAAAAGAGCTACAAATGGAGTTAGAGCTTGCAATGCCATTCCTACCCAGAACAGACATGTTCTTTGAAAGTTTATGTAATGTTTGCACACAATTGTTCACAAACGGCATGCAAACAGTAAACAAACATTGAGTAAGGAAAAGTAGTTTGTTTGCAAACGTTCCTCAAACAGTTGCAAACAGCCCAATGTCATACAAACAGTTGCAGACAGTGGGTGACAGTTGCTTAAGGCCAAATCTTTATTGGGTGCTTTTACATAAACAAAGTATGTACAAAGTATGTACACAAAATTATGTACACAAAGTATGTACACAAAATTGTGATTTGAGAGGGTTGCTAAAACCCTCTCAAATCACAATTTTATTTCTTAAAATCTTTTATTTACAACCAATAATACATTCAGTATCTCCCATAGTGACATAGTGGCAACATCCACATACAGAATTTGAAAAGCTTGCCCTTCTTACAGTCCGGTTATAAAAACTGTGTTTAACAAATTAATTAGAAATTAAAACAACAAACTATGTATATGGGGCACAGCCTTATGCTGATTTGACAAACCTCTCAGTACTAACTTTAGATTAAAGCTTGCCATCTTAATTTACACTTTCTTAAGCTAATGTAACATACTCAATTTAGAATACATATTTTTATTGAACTCCAAGACAAAGTCAGGAGTAGACTTTACATTCCTACCATAAGAACAATCCTCATATACACTTGTAATGCCGTTTGAGAGTTGCCACAACTTCAATTTCTGCTAACCTTGAAAATTTAGCAAAATATTCGCAAACTCTGGTATTTCACCAACTGCAAGTACCGTACTTATATTAAGACTTATAAACAAATTTATCTGTTGGATAATTTTGTTTCTATAAATCTGTTTTGTACTTACTATTTGAATATTTTGTTATATTTATGTATTTATATGATTTATAAATGCTTAAAATGTTTTATTATTTATTTAAATATTATATAATTGCCATAATTTTAATAAATTAAGGAGTTTACGTATGTAAATTTGACTTTTTTAAGTGAATGTAGGGTGGCCAGACGTCTGGCTCTTTAGCACTGTCCGCCGTCCGGCACCACCTCGCGCCATAAGTTAGTTTGTCGTCCTTTTTTACTTGAAAAAGTGGGAACTGAAAATAGCCGTTGATATATTTTTATTTTATGTAGTTGCCATTGTCAACACTGCTGATGAGCCGCAGTGTACGAGTCACGTTGTCAACGCGTCTGAGAAGGTCAGTCTGCACAAGTCCTCCTTTTCAGTCTGGATCAGTGGTTCCAACCTTTTTATTACCAAGGATGTGCAGGATGAATAATCTCCCTTTTGGTTTGAAAAATGAAAATAAATTTTAAAACTTAAAAATATTTTTATTTTTTGGCATAAAGCTGTTTGAAAATTGTAAAGATTCACACCCTTGCTTACTCGATTTTAAAAATGGTGTACAAATAAAAATAAATAAGAGAATTCATGAAAGAAACAAATGTTTTTACTTCTGTTTTTCTTTAGAAGTAAAAACATTTTTGTTATTGCTTTGAATAAATTAAATCGTTTTTATTTGTGCACCGTTTTAACATTGAGTGAATGAGGGTGTTTACAATCGGGACCACCTTCCCTACATTGTGCCCTAATCCCAACAAATTTAGAATTTTTAACAGAATTAAAATTTTAGAATGAGAACTTCTGTAGGCTGTATCTCTGTCTGTACCTCCGTAAAAATAGCAGAGAGTATGTGACCACTTTATCATTATAGTTACATTGTAAACAGAACCTCCCTCCTAAAACCTAAAAAAATTAACTTTTTTCAAAACTGACAAAT
>VCCN01004206.1:6034967-6048484 GCA_006491835.1 Architeuthis dux | reverse complement strand
TTGATTAGATATTCTATATATTATATCTTACTATTTAAAAAAAACGACATTTTATATGTAACAACCAAATAGCATAAAGATTCCCATTGTTATGGGTTAATTAGTTCAGGTTATTTAGATTAATTATATTGACCTGACTCCGTTAAATACCCAAACTAATCGCACATAAACTATTTAGATAGTTCAAATGAAAATTGTAGACGCCAAATGATGATGATGGTGATGATGATGAGGAGGAGGAGGAGGAGCAGGGGGAGGAGCAGGAGGAGGAGGAGGAGTAGTACGTTGATACTGCTTGTAGTATCAGCTAACTGGTGGTGGGGGGAGAAAGATTGAGTTTGGTGTTCGTGGCAAAAACACAGCTTGGCCTTTTCCTTTTCCTTTGGTAAGAAAAACTGAAAGAAAGTGATCTACAAGGCGTAAAAAGATAATAAGAGGCTTCGGTATACTATAACGAGAATATGGGTTTAATGAAATAAAAATAAGTGATTGCATTCAGTAAAAGCATTGTATATATTATGTCTTTTAAGAGAAAGAATAAATCCGTAGTATTCTACGTAAAGCAAAGTTTCCAAAAGAATTCTATTTCAGTATAAAAAATGTTCCGTAAAGGTGTCGGAAGATCCAAGTGGAAAAAGTGTTCCTTTGGTAAAAAGTGTGTGAAAAGGGAAGAACAAAACTTACCTAAGTTTTCCGTTGTGCAATAGGTGTTATGATTATTGTGTAGATGTATGTGACACAGTGTTTATGGTCTTGGACAATTCTGGCGTGAATTCTACTAACAGAGAATGGGAATTGACAAAGAATCGAGCCGTGCTTGTCTTCTTCTAGTAAATGGTGCGTGGAAGGTGTGAAGCTGGTCGAAATGTTATCCGTTAGAATGGATATCGTCAAAGTTCCAAGGTAAGATGTAAGGTGACACAGATACAAGGGTTTGCTAGACTTGGTGTCTGCAAAGGGTATCATGTTTCGAGTCAAGTGCCATGTTTCCATGTTCTGAAAAGCTGGTTATCTAAAAAGCACTGGTGGATAGATAACTTTGTTTCTCGGAATATTGAGAACTTGGGTGTTCTTAAGAAATATATGTATGTCAAGTGGTTTCACTTGATGACCGGGGTGTGTGAGTGCAAAAATACATATGTGTCCGTTACACCATCACACTTGAGTTAATGTTCGATTGTTTATTTTGCAGCTAATGCAGAGACATGCAATTTAAAGGGACGCAATATATGGAGAGGTGCGACAGTATTGGATGACGACAAATGCACTGAGTGTAGCTGCTTAGGCTACGACCAATTGGTATGTACATCCGAACCCTGCGGCTGGCAAAAACCGAGATTTATGAGAAGTTAGTATAAACAGTTATAAATCTTGTTTTATTTATGAGATGAAGTTTATTTTTCACAATTAATTTTTAACTCATTCTCTTCATTCAATCTTTAATATATTTCCCGTCGCAAAAATCTATCCTCATTTTAATGTTAATTCTAATACCGTTATTATAAATGTGTCTATTTGTCATACATTAATCTATCTCATTTTGTTTATCTATTTATTTATCCTTGTTTAAATGATAATTTTAGCATAGCCTATAACCTTTGCCTTCAAAAGATGTACCTATTTGTGAACATCTAAAGACAGTCTTCATCTGCTTACGCACCTTCCAACCATGACAGCAAGAAAACTTCTGTTAATAACATTACCGTGGAATTATCCCATAACAATAAAGTAACAACGCGCGAAGGTCAGACAATAATCACATCAAAATACCAATAGAAATTATTAAAATAGGGACATAACTCTGTATGAATTCATGTCAATTATGACACCGTCCAACCTGATTTTTGTTCCTGGGTAGTGAGTGTTATTTTCTAATTGTTTATGCGTAAAAGGTATAGAAGATGGCTATAATTCCCTCCAAACCTTTGTTTGGTGATCAGGACAACGATATTTGGGAATTTACCTTTTTCCAATTGTACAACGACTGAATTTGCATATTTTTATTCACATTAAAAAAAATCGATTTTTTTTTCAAAGAAACAGCAACATATGAATCTAAATTAATATGTATGTACACTAATGTTAGATAAAAGTGATCAGAAAAGATTTAGAAGTGAGTAGTTTCTCGAGGTTTACCATTGTACTGTAAGTCGCTTTCACCAGACCTCAAAATATAATCTCCCATCATTCTCGTTATATGTTCCTCGGTAGCGACGTTCAAAGTCCAGTATATCCTGGTGGAAGCACTCGTCTTGCTCTTCCGAATACGCTCCAATGTTCTGATTTATCAAGATGAGTGTCAAGGATATGGAGTTTGAGGG
Source organism: Architeuthis dux (assembly GCA_006491835.1). NCBI lineage: Eukaryota > Metazoa > Mollusca > Cephalopoda > Oegopsida > Architeuthidae > Architeuthis > Architeuthis dux. The sequence goes on along the minus strand of VCCN01004206.1, from coordinate 6,046,163 downwards.
ACAGCCTGCAGTCTATTTTACCATAGTTCTTCACCAGAGTCTCAAACAGATCCACATAGTTTTCGGCCTTGTGATTTCCCTGGAAGCCCTGAACCCCCATGACAAAGCTGTGCCAAGCTGCTTCCCCTTCATAGTGAGCTGCTTGGGGATTCTCTTGCACTCCAGGATCTTCTTTTTCTGTGGTCCGATGAATACTTCGTGGCAGCATCTGCTAAGATGAACGAGGCCTACAATGCGTATTTCGGTATGCCTATCGGGGATCGAGGCAGATTTCACGTGCAGCACACCACAACAGTCTCAAGACCTCGCTAAAGGCCTTGAAGTATGATGAGTACGGCTGGGAGGTCATCAGAGACTTCATAATGGTGACATTCCTGATGGATCTCCAATGCGAACTCTGCTATCTTTTTACTCTGGGACACCAGGGACACCTTGGCACACTCCCAAAGGTGGGACTGGCCACAGCCGCCCGAATTCTATGTGGGTATGAACAACGTTACGTGGGAGCCACTGGATGACACCCCGAAAGGTGTTGATGTCACAACTGCACATAAAACTAGGTCTGATGAAACAATTTGTCATAGGTCTAGATAAGGACTTTGCAGACTCCAAGTTCCTTCCCTGGGCTGTCTGAGACAAAATAGGTAATTTACAAAATATCAATGTTCTGATCACAAAAGCAAAGTTTGAAGGGAATAATAGCCAATTTCTATACTATGCCCAGGAACAAATAAACATTTTTTTTAAAAGTTGTATAGTGTAATTTAATCTGGTCGTGAGGCCATTGTCCAGTGAATGTACCAAAAAAGGCCACGATTGGATGCACTAGGCCATTGACTTGGTACGGTGACTTCCAACTCTTGGTTAGAGTAAATTAATGATAGATAACTTTCAGTGACAGGATCCTATTCCAATATTTGCCAAATGAGTGATTTTTTAAATATTTTTAATAATATTGGAATTATTATGTGTTTTCCTAATGTTCTTTTCTTATTTGTTAACCTTTTCAGGGATGTCGAGGGCAAAATGTCCAGTTGTGAAGTCACGCTTTTTAAATCAAACGTGTAAAGACTCAAGTGATTGCCACAGAGGTAATAGCCACTAATGTATTTATGTATTCAAATGGTTCTTCGGACGACTGAACCCCTTTTTGTTATTTGTGTTGTAAACACGACATTTCGGCCGATCCATTGTTCGGCCCTCTTCAGGTTTAAAATCCGAATGTGATGGGTTAAACAGAAGTTATGTTTAAAAGGGGAAACACTTATAGCACATGGCACGGGTGTTCTCTCTTTCTAACGGCACTCGCTCTAACAGCACTATTTAAGGACACACGCTCTCTAACGGCATTTTATATTCTCGCAAGACTATTGTTTTCCCGGGGCAAATTAAAAAGTAAATAATTTGCATGCCGTATTTTTTAATCCGCCCGTTATAGCGGCAGATTCGTTATAACGACACTCCCAGGTGGTGCCGTAATAACGGGAGTCTACTGAAAAGTCGAAAAATGTATGGGATCCCAGACCATCTGCTAACCGCTGGACTGCATCGTTGCAGTTATATCAGTTTATCCTCATTATAGTCTAATGAGGATAAACTGATATAAAATCAACAGACAGGGTCAGCGTGGCAACCACCACCCAGTTCGTCACCCCAGTCTCTTCTCTCCCACGTTGTGCCTTTGTTTATTTAAGAAGGGTCCTCACAGGGGGAGGGGGCATGACGTCCTCACAACAAATGGGAATGGTATGACGTCAACCAGTTTGGTAACATACGAGAGACGCTGCCTACTGACTGTTGATTCTGTTTGTAATTCAATAAATACATACTTGCGCCTTCTTTTAACCAGAGTCGGGGGAAGTCGCCCCTCCCGGGCGCAGGTGTGAAGGGGCGCAACATTTCCTTTGGCCTATAATGCCTGTTAATAATTATGCCCTCTTCTATGATACAGCGCAACTGTCCCCGGGTACTGAGAACCCTTGCAACGAAACTGCTTTTAACCCTTCGGGGGGAGAGATGTGGCCTCTTCGAGTCCCAAAGTGGGGAGCTACTTCGTATCTTCACGCGCTTATCGTCGTATATGTCAAACGGAGGGGAGATGCGTATAGGATAAGCAGATGGCGTGATGGCTGTCGTGGTCGTCCTCAGAATATGGAGGAATTTCAGCAACTCAGATACGTTCTATTGATCAGCTCCGGACTTCTTCACCCTTGTATCGGTGGTTGTTGGTGTGCCTTCACACGGCCCCGCACGCTCCGCACGCTCCGCTCGCCCGTCTCGCCGATCTCCCACATTATCCGGAAGTTCCCTTGGCCAGCACAACCTCCCCAACTAAATGTGAAAACACTTGGCTGCTATTTATAACAATACAGTTGGGAGCAAAGATTTTAGTTATGAATATTAATGAGCAAACTATCATCTCTTATTCTTCATCATCATCATCAGCCGTTATAAGTCCACTGCAGGACAAAGGCCTTTCCCATCTCCTTCTATGACGACCTATCTTGTGTCAACCTCTGCCACGTCTCACCGGCAAATTTTTCTATCTCATCCCTCCATCTTGTCTCTGGCCTTTTCCTACTGCGTTTACTTCCCTTGGGCACCAGTCAATTAGTCTTTACCCCTATCTCTTGTCATCTCTTCTTGCTAGGTGATCAGCCCATCTCCATGTTTGCTGTTTAATTATTTGTATAATATCCTTCACTTTATTCCTCACTCTGATCCATGATCTATCTCTTGTGCTATTTTGAGTTGGTTTTCAGCTCCTTTGATTAATTTCCATGTTTCGCATCCGTAAGTCATGGCTGGTATTATGCAACCGTTGTATACTTTACGCTTTAAGCACATTGGCAAGGTGCTCTTCAGAATGTCTCTATTTTACCATTAATTTCTGTTTTAATTGCCTCTTTCAGACCAACACTGCTGTGAGTATCCAACAGGAAGTGTTTGTGCGTCAAGTAAGTGGAAAGTTTCTTATACAATATATATTGAAGGGTTTAATATCATTGAACCATCCTAATCTTCCTTAAGAGGAAGATGAGGATAGTTCACCCGAAGGTCTGGACCAAGTTTCTTATCAATCCAATCTGGTACAGCTGAGAAAATTGATATTTAACATTACTAGCTGTGGTAGTAGTAGCAAGAGGAGGAGGGGGAAGATGATATTGATATTTAAAGTTACTAGTTGTGGTAGGAGCAGGAGGAAGGGGAGGAGGAAGAGGGCGTGGAAGATGGGGATGCTTCACCCGAAGGTCTGGACCAAGTTTCATATCAATCCAACATGATACGGCTGAGAAAATTGGTATTTAACATAATCGTGACCGACCGACCGAAAAGTGTCTTCTAGAGATGCGTAGTCGCTTAAAAAGTCCCTTTAAAAACGAACGCTTAATACGTCATCAATTCTTTTTATTTCGGGAATTGATCAGAATAAATGTTCTCTTAATGACATCACACATTCTCTTCTGACATCATGGCAGCTGGCAAATAAATCACATTACTGTTCTTTAACATATTAAGGACTGACCGACCGAAAAGTGTCTTATAGAGGTGCGTGGACGCATCTAGAAAAGGCTTAGACGTCATGAGGAAGAGAAACAAAGACGGTGGAGTCGCCATCTTAGCGAACCACGTTCTGAAGATAAGGTTTTCGTTATACTTCATGTAGACTAATTGTGTTACTTATTCGATTTCAGAGCACGAAGATGCGTGTACGTATGGAGACAAGAAACTCAAGACGGGAGAGAGCCGTATCCTTGCGGACAACTGTACGTTTTGTGAATGCGCTGGCTTTGAGAATATGTTATGTATCGACGACGATTGCTCCTGGAGCAGCAAAGAAATCAAAGAAAGTAAGTTTCTATTTAAAATTATTTAATACACAACAAAAACACATTTAGAAACAGGGAAACATAACTGGGGAAAATGATATTACAGAAAGTTGGGTCACATGAGCACCGCAGATTTTACAAACAGGAGAAAGAAGTTGTTTGTTCCGTTGAATTTTTAAAAAACTATTTGGTATAATTTGGTAGTTGGAATGGATTTTGTGACCTCCCCGCCACTAGTGTAACTGGTGATAACCAAAGCTTAGTCTTATATCCTATAAATATCCTGCATATGGTCTAACCTGAAGTACAACTCAGATTGTTGTGTAGTGCCTTCGTCCTCGGGAGGAAAATCGTGAACTTGTTTGTAAAAATATGAGACATATCTTTTATTTCATAGCATACATTTTGTCGTCCGGAAAATGAAGAGTGGGAGAGAGATAAGGTGTGCCCGAGATACCGTTCGCAACAGGGGAACTTGGTCTTATGTCTTCCCAGCTCTAGGCCTCTGGGTCTCTGCCCTCTGCTTGTAGCCTGAGTTTTTCTCCGTCTTGTCAGCTTCCTATTCGGCTCTGAGCTTTATGGGGTTTTCGAACGCCCACGCTTGTGTGTTCAACATCCTGTTTTGGGGATGCATATTTTCTAAGGTGACTGGGGTCACTTCGATTTCCGCACAGGTGTTTGACCCGGAAATGACCTTTCATGACAGTATATCATAACAAGATGTCATAGAAAGAGTTCAGAGGAAAGCCACCAAGATCATTCCGAGATTGGGAAATATATCCTACACTGAAAGATTAAAACAACTTAATCTAAATGAATACAGAAGAAAATGTGCTGACCTACTAGAGGTCTATAGAATCCGGAACAACATGCATAGAGTGGATACTGACGTTCATTGCTCAAAATGCCCTGATAAGAAAATGCTGACTTCATCTATGTGCAGTAAAACCAGAGGACACAGCCATAAACTACAAATTCAGACCTCCACTGGTGTTAGAAAAAATTTCCTCTCAGCAAGAGTGGCAAACACATGAAACAACCTAAGTGAAAAGACGGTTACATCTGAGAATATCAATATTTTTAAAAAATAATCTTTGTTCTGATATTGGACATACCAAATTTAACTACTATTTTCCTTATTAGTTTAAACCCAGCCCAAATACACTGAAGCTGGCTTAATGACGCAATTAACTGCTGTCAAAAAAGCCTATTTCAAGTATATTTAAGAATATAAATATGTGATTTACACTGAATTTCTAATCCGTATAAAAATTAAAAATTAAAATAGAAAGTTAAATAAAACATAGAATTAAAGAATAACATCCAATATAATAAATAGATACAAAAATTGATATTGACAAAAAGAAATAACATCTCCTGGTTGATTTTAAAATGTTATTGTGCGGGCCAAAAACAGGCAAATTTAATGGGGTTTGGTATGCCTCAAAACAGTTTATGTCTTTGTTCAAGCACAAGTGTACTTTGCAAAGCTTGCAGACCACATTGGTGCGGATTATGTTGTCTTTGTGGTTACAATATTTGCATGTGGTTGACGAGTCCTCGGATGATCATATATAGTCACTTACCCCATAAAGGGTTAACTAGAGGTCTATAGAATCCGGAACAACTTCGTTCAAGTTCAAAAACATTCCAATGCCCCCTTTTAACTTTACCCTTTAAATACGTAGGTAGATCAATAAGTCTGTAGCCTAATGACGAAAAAGGCATTTATTTTACACAGCAAATATTTATATTTCAACATCCTTCCCTTCCTTGTCAATGCACTCAATTCAGTGGTGAATTTCTAATCACATAAATTGAACAGTATACAGGGTGTCCCTAAGTCCCTAAAGTCTGGACACATAGGAAATATCACTATTTATAACTAACTATATTATTTTTTGCCCCACAAATTAAACTTTGCATCACAAATGGTGAAAAACACATTGAAGATCTTATTTATTAATATGTCAATTAAATAAAATGTTGTTCAAATTTTCTTTATTGAAAATATGCATTTTGCCTATGTGTCCAGACTTTAGGGACACCCTATATAGTGAAAACCTAAACGTGTCAGGATATGTACCTATTGATTCACACTCGTACATCCAATACCGAGCATTTCAAATGTCTGAATCTGAAGAAAGCTTTTTGGCCCATTAACTGCGAATGACTGAAATTTCAGTCATTACTATTACTCCACGCCACCCACCGGGTTTAAAGTAGTTTATGGGAAATGTAGCATTGTTACTTAATTCGCCGTTGATGACGGTCAAAAGTCAAGATATTCAAGTTTCAAGTTTCAAGACTTACAAGTTTGGACCGAAAAGAAATAATAAGATGTGAAATTCTTAATGTTTACTATGGGACCGGAACGAGTCGCGTTTAATTATAGACAGACAAACAATCATAAAGTTGTACTTTTCTGAAATGTCCTGCATTTAATTACCGGGCGCGATGAATTGAGTAATTGTGGGAGCTTCTTAAAAATAGAGTCACGTGCCCTGGCAATGCGTCTTCGTCTTCGACACGGTGAGTAACTTTTTCGCCCAGCTTTGAAATTGGCATTCAAAGATCTTGAGAAATGTGTCAGGCCAATCGAATAATATACGCAAATTAAAACAAATCCAAGTGATTATAAAGTGAAAACAAAAATCAAAACAAAACTGACTGGAAAGTAACAACAAGCTTTATTGAACTTTCCCAGGATTCTCATCGTTTAAAAATAAGACCAGACCTTTTATAGCCGAGTGAACTTTTCTTTCTTGTTTTTCTTTCCGAAACTTATCTCGATGCATTGTCTTTATTTATTGTACATTGTTGTAGGCGTACGGGATTTTAAAAGTACACAAGAATCGTATGTTGCACTTATTAGAAATAACCAAGTTGCTTTCCGAGTGTCTTTGCCAGCTTTTCGGTCAGAACCGATCAGGGTTGTTGAACCAGGGTTGTTGAGCCAGTGTTGTTGAACCAGGGTTGGTACCGTTCAAGACCAAAATTAGACAAATTCGGTACTGAACAATACTATTTGGTTCTGAAAATAAAGATTTGGTACTGAATAAAAAATGTGATATTGTACACGAATGTTATGATACGACATAAATGTACATGACCACTCGATAACCCATTTTTCCTGCGAGTTTAGTCTGCAGATGGATTTTAAGATATTTAATTATTTTGATACTGAAGCTACTTAATTTGGTCCCAAGACCATACAGATTTGGTCTGATGGTGGATTTTAAGTTATTTGATTATTTTGGTACCGAAGCTACTTAATTTGGTCCCAAGACCATACAAATTTGGCCTGATGATCGATTTTAAGTTATTTGATTATTTTGGTACTGAAGTTACTTAATTTGGTCCCAAGACCATACAAATTTGGTCTTGTCACAAAAAAGACATTTGGCAACCCCGTGTTGACCTTTTAAAAGATGTGTTAAAATCGCTCGGATCATGCATAGGACTATCAAAGTTAAACTTGGTCTAAACTAAATCAGTAACCATTTGAGAATACCAGGTGTTGAAAGTAAAACGTTAGAAGAACTCTTGATGAATTCGATGTGACTGAGTTTTCCTGACAAGCAACTTACATCATCCTTCAGTACATTTTGTCGAATGGTTGGTCCTGGGCTAAGGAAGAATTGATGAAATATTTGGGAGATCCAAAGATTTTTTTCGACTGAGAAAGATTTTTTTATTAAATTTTGGGACAAATCCTGAAATTATTTTCCTCTCAATCGAAAAGAATCCTTGGATCAACCCCAAAATTTCATCAATTCTTCCTTAGCCAAAATGTCATTGGAATTCATTGAGAACTTTTGGAGATTATTGCGGGGACAAACGTGATTTTAGACCAAAGTGATTTAGACAAAACTGATATTTGTTAAAGTGATGTAGACGAAAGTACCGTAAGCACAAAATTCACACCAAGATAACCGCAATTCTTTTTTAAATTGTTGAATTTACGAACAACCCTCCTATTGTTTTGTCGTTTATAATTTGTTAAAGGCTGCAATTATTCAACAAATGACAACCTTTATTCGTTATTAAATGTTTTCTTTAAATATATCCATTGACAGAAACTCCGTTTTGTCCAATGAAACGTCTTCCGACAGAAGTTACCAAATGCCACCTCCAAACGGAATGTTCTCCAGGTAAGATGCTGTTTTAAGATCGACTTCCTAATCACAGATTATTTTAATGGCAAGATTTTAATGATCAAAGTTGAGAAATTATTTGAATGTGTGGAAATACCTTTAGCCGAAAATATCCACCCACTAAGCCAATATTATTTGCAGTGCATATCATATTTTAAAATCTGCCTTCGTTGTACGAAAGGGAGGCGCATTGGATATACAGGTAAAGCATCTATTTTGCACAAGATGCGTTCCGAGAAAATGGACAATCTGGGAGCTTTGTCCAATCTGGGAACAATTGGAGGTGAAGCTCCTACTTCGTCCGCTCCTACTTTGGACAAGGATCGTCTAAAGTAGGAGCGGACGAAGCTTCGTAAATATCTACTTGGGCACTTGTCAAAAAGCGATGGTTAGCAAAGTAATCTCTCAAACCATTTGCTTATGTAACTGGTTCAACCAATGTGGCCTTGTGCCAGACAAAAAGTCTCAGTAATTAAATTCTTTTGCTGTTCTTACCACTGATGGAACGGTTAACACCCCCGAGAAAGGTACAAATGTAAAGTTATTAAAAGAACAAGCACACAATGCGGCAAAGAAAAAATAAATAGACATTGAGATATTGAAAAACTATTTGAGATATTTGGTGACTTATATAATGTGAAACCGATTGTACAATTGTTGTGGATCAATAAAAAAAAACATATATATATATAAAGTATACATTGACAGCAAATTTTCTGTAATACATCTTTCATTAGACATGACAGACAAGAGGAGACAACGTCGATTGAAGCCTTTGAGAAGGCGTGGGTAGCGCTAGTAAAATACCCAGATTTCGGCTTCATAAAGAAGGGTAGACAGAACGACAGCTTTGTAGACTGTCTCTCTTGAGTTTCCCATTGCTCCAGACACGTTTGTAGAGTCTATCTAAAACCTAAAATGTAACCTTCTTCTATGTACACTAACCTCGATGTCAAAGGTCGAGGTTCGTCGCCCGCTGTGGCTGATGTGAAAGGCTTGAAATACAACAGTATGCCCGACTCCTCAGCCTCACGCATTTTTCTATCATACAGTTATTTCTAGGCTCTCAGAATATCCTGCAAACCTGACCTAAGCCTACGTCATACTTTTCTGCAATCATTGCAGTATTGTCAATCGTAACAAAACTCTCAAGCAAAGTTATTTTGGGGGCGTCTGTGAAAGCTCAACAGATTTCCCCATACAAATTAATAGTAATAGCTTCTTCGCTTTACATTATTTCGGCTTACGAAAGGTTTCAACGGAATGCGGGGAAACCTGTATAAGTTGTCTTCCCTTTGAATTTGTCACTTGATTCAGAACTTGTCTGGATCAGTGAAGGTTAATCTGTATTAAATAACATTAATTCATTGACAAATGTATTTCTTTACAGAACACAATTGCTGTAGTTTTGATGATGGAAAATACTGTGTTTCAGGTGAGAAACTTTATATTTGAATTCTTGTACAATTACTGTAAAAAGGTGCCTCATGATTAAAAGATGAATACATACAGAGTGTGTCATTGTGTTTTGTTTGTGAGTTTCAGGCATGGTTATTAACTGGAACATGGGCGTCCGCTTGGGGGCAAATGGGGCCTTTACCACCGCCTCCTAGATCAGGACATTTCAGCTAGGGCGAGGGGGTTTGAAAGTTGGAACCTTATAGTCAATAAAAGATCATGGTGCAGTACAATTATTTTATGTAACCCCAACTTAATGTTCCCGTATTGGTATTGTTATTCGTTGATAACAGGGTTGCCGCTAAGATATATTCCAAATATACACCCCCCTCGGAAATTATTCCTTTTCCCTCTCACCCCGCCCTGGAAACGGCCCTGTCGGCTGGGGCTTAGAATACGCCGACTGCATACCCTGCAGAGGGGTAAGAACCCCGCCAAACAGGGGCCACCTGTTTTTTTCACCAAAGTCGCAAGACTCTAGTTTTTTTTTTAAATAACCTTTCAACAAAGTCGCAAGACTCTAATTTTTAAAAAAATAACCTTTCACCGAAGTCGCAATACTCTATTTGGGGGGAACTTTAAACTGATTTCGGCATTAAATGACCCATCAAGGGTTGATATGCCGTTAAACAAATTAATCAATCAATCACCCCGCCCTGGGAAAGTGGTAGCGGGCGCCCATGAACTGGAGGTTAATTAATCCCTTTCATAATAAAAAATAAATGTTGTAAAACCATCAACTGACACATCTATTCTTATTGTCTCGATAACTTTGAAAAGAATCATTAACGTTCCAATCCTTGTTCAGACAATTGAACTCGTTCTCTTTGTGTTGTTTGTTGTTACCACCGAATGTAGAATGGATCGAGTGAAACGTTGTGGTATAAAAGCTTGGAATATCTCTTGCAATCTACTATACGTGTATGTGTATTTTTTGGTTGTAATAACCTTTACATTTTACACAAAATGTACTTCTCTTAGAAGACTATTTCATTATTTCGATATTTGTATCGGACTCTTTTGTGTATCTTTACTTAATTTTACCTTTAGTTTAGTTTAATATTCAGGAAGTATTGAACATAAACAAGAAAATAATGTTTTAGATATTTTTTAAAACAATACAATTGCAAAATTACTGAAATATTTAATATTTAATATTGCCATCATTTTTGAAGACATGTCATTGTATTTGACTGAAAAAATGTATGTACAAAAAAACGTATGAACAGGACAGTATCAACATTCTTTTTTTCTAAATATTTTGAACATTTCAAATAAAGTGTCACAAACATCAAATGCTTTTCTTTCTAGATATTTTATAACATTTATTCTTTATCATGACAGTATTTAATATACTTAAAGGTAATAACCATAACTACTATTTATTTATTTTGTTAACGAGGAAGTTGAAGAAGGAAAGAATGGCGTCATTGTAATTCCAACGGAAATTTAAAATAGACACGGACCTTTTCGCTTCCACAAGTTGTTCTGACTAATATAAGAAATGTTTTCGAATGTAAAAAGAATGAACTATTAACACCAGTAATAGAACAATTCCATCATTATACGTGATACAAACAAAGTAGATATACATTTTGTGGTGAACATCCTGTATAAATACTAATTTGATTTGTTAAAAGATGAGTTTGTTGTAACAGTTTTAAATTAAGTAACAAATAAGATTTAAAAATCAAAGTTGTATATATGTTCTTGTTTTTCTTACTTTATGTGATTAGAAATCTGCAAATTCG
>VCCN01004206.1:5883901-5894760 GCA_006491835.1 Architeuthis dux | reverse complement strand
CGTCCGAAGAACCATTTGAATGTTATTTTTTATCAGCCATTTCTTATACTTGTGCCATGCTGGTCCATGGCGTGTTGGTGGAGATAGATATATGACGTCCAGAGAGGAAGATGGTCACAGTTCTCTCTCCAAGAAGGAGTTCAATCGTCCAAAGAACCATTTGAATATTAATGACCCTTCTCAAAACTATAGAAAAACTTGTAACTATTATTTAAAATTTTGTTTGGTTATTTGATTTTTGTAACTACAATATCAAAACCCTGAGAATAAAAAAATAAATTGTAATCAAACCTCTATAGAGAAAATGGCCACCTCAAAATACTGGCCAACTATTTTGACGAAAAAGATATTGGCCAACATTTATGACCAAAACCAAAACAGATGAGGATATTAGTCTGTACAAATTAGTGATTAACAAAAATCAAAAAATCTAAAGGAAGAATAAAAAATAAAATAGCCAGTAAGAATATTCTCTGAATTTAAGAAAAGAAATTCACCTCAAATAAAAATCCAAAACTAATCTTTTTTTTATATTCAGATCGATAACAATGTCTGGCGCTAATACAATAAATCGCTTCCTTTTTACAGTAATCTAATATTGATCTTCAATAAAAACTTTATGAGACGAAAAAGATATTGGCCAACATTTATGACCAAGACCAAAACAAATGAGGATATTAGTCTGTACAAATTAATGATTAACAAAAAGCAAATAAAAATCTAAAAGAATAAAAAATAAAATAAATAGCCAGTAAGAATATTCTCTGAATTTAAGAAAAAAAATTCACCCCAAATTAAAATCCGAAACTGTAAATCTTTTTTTTAATATTCAGATCGAAAACAATGTCTGACGCTAATACGATAAATCGCTTCCTTTTTACAGTAATCTAATATTGATCTTCAATAAAAACTTTATGAGTAGCCAACTTTCATGAAAAGTTCAAGTAGATATTTGATAATTGTAGATCTTGTTTACCTTTTCTTATTGACCATCTGGGATGAAGATGGTCAAGGGAAAGTTGTCCCACTTCACCGTATCATCTAGCATCGTTTGGAATAGGTCATGGTCAGTCTATAAATGAAGATGCTGTGAGGTACTACCAAAGACACTAGCAGGTCAGCAAAGTCACTCTTGAGTCAATATTACATTGAAACAGTTTAGTGTGACTTTGGAAAATTAAAAAAAGATAAAACAAAAAGGAAAAGAAAAGCATGAAAAGAAAAAATTATTTGGGTTTACCTGACAATCAGGTTTATCGTCATATATTGTGGAGAATGGAAGTTTTGATGACAATGCTAAACTTGTGTTGCTCGGCTGAAAAAATTTTGAAGAAAGAAAACAATCCTAAGTATATAAACACAGAAATAAAATTATAAAAAAAAAAAACATGCCACACCAGGCATTAAGTGAATCACTGTAGTATGTCCGGTAGCGCTGACACAATTATACAAGATTCTAAAAAGCCCCCCCAATATTTTTTGTGAAAAAAAGAAAGAAGTTTTTAAAAGGTGTCTAGTGTGTATAATGCACATTGACAAGGTTTTAGGTCAAAAGACCCAAATGACCCCCCCGTTTTCATGAAAAAAAAAAAGAGAAAAAAAAAGAAGCATATTATCCCAAAATGTAAAAAAATTTTTTTTAGAAGGTGTCTATTGGAGTAGTCATGTGCATTTGAAAGATTCTAGTCCAAAAAGTGCATCTGGTAGCTCTGACACAAAATTATAAGACAAAAAAAAAGATTTCTAAAAATAATAAATAAAAGTTTTTAGAAGGTGTCTAGTGGAGTACTCATGTGCATTGACAAGCTTTTAGGCCAACTGGTGTGTCTGGTAGCACGGAAACAAGAAAACCACTAAGTGAAAAGGGAAGAATACCTTGCCACTTGGCTGGTTGATCAGTTGGCTTGGTGACAGGGCTACAGTGATTCAATATAATGCAACAGTGAACACAACACAAAATACATTTTAACAAATTACATTGATGATTCTTCAAATGGTTCTTCAAACGATTGAACTCCTTCTTGTTTGTGTTGTAAACACAACGTTTCGGCTGATCCATTCATCGCCCTTCTTCAGGTGTAAAATCTGAGTGTGATGGGTTAAACTGAAGTTATGTTTAAAAGAGGTAACCCTTATAGCGCAGGCCCCGGGTGTTTCAGAGTCTTTGTCTTGTACAGGTTTAGGTCTGTTGAGAAGTGGAAGCCACATCGGGTTGAAATCGGCACTTGTCTGGCTAATGCAATTAGTCGACATTTTGATGTGAGCTGCCTCTTTGATTTTTCTCTGCTTCCAACATCGTTCTGTCAATAATCTGAACTTGCTCCCAGAGAGGAAGATGCTCACTGTTCTCTCTCCAAGAAGGAGTTCAATTGCCTGAAGAACCATTTGAATATTAATGACCCTTCTCAAAATTATAGAAAATATCTTTACATTGATAATGTTTAAAAAATTGATTATCAAAACAATTTCTTACATAAAAGTCAGTGAAACAACCTTTTTAAACATTTGCTAAAATTCTATAGAAAGCTTGCTTACTCTCATTATACATAATAGCCATATTCCGCTTACATTATTCCTCTGGATCACTGATAATCTCTTTCTTCCTGATTTTCAATACATTTCTATAGTGAAATCATGTGCAATGCATTTCTACTGTGAAATCATGTGCAATGCATTTCTATAGTAAATGTTTAAATATAATACATATAATAATCTTATTCTGTCAGTTACACTTGTCTTAATTCCAGACCACTGACAATCCCTTTCTTCCTTTTATAACATACAGATTGAGTCCCCAAACTCACCAAAACAAATTTTACATCAGAAGTTGAAAAATTTGTTGCTTAATTAAGTTTTTTTTCTTGTTTATTAGCGCAGAAAAAGACTAAAGCAAAGCAAGAGAGTGGAGGAGTAGCAGTAAAGTCAGTGGGCAGTGCTAAGAAAAGCCTAAACTTTGCCTACGTATAACAGGTTCAAATGCAGTCTGTGCTAAAATAAAATTAATTATTGTTCCATTTCACTCACCCTAACACCAAAATTTGCTCTGCCACTGTGTTGGATATTTAGGCAGTTGTGGGCGGGGGTCACAGATTTGACCCTCACAAGTGTTGAAAGTTATAAACAGGATATCGACCAAAACCCAAAATGCAGGTGCCAGGGACTGGAAGACACACCAGGTGTTAAAAAGTCATAAACAGGATATTGACTAAAACCCTGAGTTGCAGGTGGTGGGCTGGAAAACCAGCGTGGGCATTCAAACCCGATAAAAGCCACACAGAGAACCCTTGGAAGGCAGAGAGATCACTTAGGCTTGGGACAAAGACAGGTCCAATTTCCCTGTTGTCAAAAGACCTGTATGCTGTACTGTCTAAGAAAAGTCTGTCAGCTCTCATCATCTCTCTCCCACTCTTCATTCACCGCCACAGCACAATGTATCTTATGAAATAAAAATATATCATCATATTTTTATAAACCAAGTTTTGAGTCTTCCTTTTTCTCCAAATTCAGGATTTTCCTCCTGCGGACCAAGATGGATATACAACTATATATGTAATCATTATAGTGAATGAGTTTTAACATATTTGTTTAATAAACCCTAACTGTGATATCATGGATTACACAAACAGTTAGTAGATTAACAAACAGCATCATCTATGAGTGAGGCAAAGGCGGCCAGACTGACATGGGCCCAGCTGAGATAAGTTGCCCAGAACCGAGACTGCTGGTGTGTTGTGGTCCTATGCCCCAGAAACGGTTTACAGGAAAAAACAAAAACTTTGAAGGAGACTGTGAAACTAGGTGTTAGGATAAGTAAGTTTTTTCCATGGTCAAATTCCCTAAACGTTTGGGTAGAACCGCAGGTACAAATAATCAACTGACTTTTGGTTGTCTTATATGATCTTGTAGACCAGATTTAGGTATATATTCTTGCCTGCTTCAAGATGTCTTTACATTTAACGCTTTCCACCCTAAGAGACAATTTTGATAAGTTCCCTGCCTGCCTGACTCGCTTCATCTAACAATGTGCTTGTGTGCCCTGAAACTAATCTAACAGCCTGTTGCTGAACAAAAAGATACAATGGGCAGTAAATAAATTGCTATATCTCTTAATATTAAATGTACGCTTACTAAATTTTCAGTGATTATTCCCAATGTATCACTTCTAAGTCTGGTGAAATAAAACCAGCAAAAAGTTAATTGAAAAAGGTATTATTATCGACTGATTGGCATTGTCATGATTTAAATTTGCATATGATTTTAATTTAAACATGTTTTTTTAGTAAATTTTTTATCAATATTTAAAAATTTTTCATTGTTTATTTTCAATAATATTAATAAATTATTATCTATAAACTGCTTAGCGGTATCATGTAATTTTGTAGCTGGTACAGGAATGTCCATAAAATCCTCAATGTTTACACTGTGCAAGTGATCAGTTCGAATCTTTATCAAAATCACTTATATCAACATCGAATATGTTGATAGAATCTTGTAAAATATTTCTTTGAGCAGTTTGTACCGTTTCATGTGAAAATCCGTCAAATTCTGAATCACTAAAATCACACGTGGTATTCTAGCCTCGATAGAGATTTGAAATTCCTGTTACGTTTATCAGTAATGAATAAATGAAGGGAGAAATAGGTTAACGGTTTCCCCATATGGATTTGTAAGCTTCATTTTGATTGGTTGAGATTCTAATGGATCTCCTACAGACCATTAATATGACTAATCAGAGCTGATTTAACAAACGCTATATAGCACACCTGTAGTCGTGTTCAGGGAAAGAACGCAAACATTTTATCATGCTGTCAGGCGTATTAAGGGCACAAGCCAATTTTTTTTATCACATCCTGAGTTGTTTTCAGGGACGAATGAGTTAAAAGAAATATATATACAAAAATTTTGCAAGTAAAGGAAAATAATACAGTAACACCCCCGTTTAACACTGATTCACTATATATTCTAGGAGCTGGGTTAGGTCCCGTATGCACCTCTGAGTCAACTAAGTTTGACTTCACATTTCGTTAATACATAAAAAAGTAGGTGGTTCTTGCTGGTTCATGATCATTTGTCTGCCATCTTGATTTAAAGATGGCAGTCATGCACAATTATCTGCCTATGTCATTGCTAACAGTCTGCACCACACAATAGCTCCAAAGGTTCTCTGTCTATCCAATATCTCAATGAATTTCAATGAAATTTTGTGGAAGGGTGGGCAATAGGCCACGGAAGAAGTGATTACATTTCGGAGTGGAACCATCATCGATTACCTCCCCTATCAGTCCACAGGTTTTTCATTTTAAAACAAGGGTTGTGACATTTGATTGTAAATAGCTCGAAAAGACTTGTTCCGAGGCATATGGTTGTTTTGTAACCTTTACTCAGCATAAAATTTGCTATCCAACGATATACAATATGACCATATTTGGTGAGGTTTGTTTCATCCTAAACATAGCCTGGAACCCAAAATGGCAGCAGCTCCTTTTCAAATATTTTTGTAATAAATTTAGTAATGTTAAACCTCAAGACAACATCATAGACAGTCTCTGAAATAACTGTATACCACACACTTTGGTTAATGTGTCATGTGTATGAGAATACACACATAGCCTTGTCGGCAGGGGCCTAGAATTCGCCGACTGCATCCCCTGTGGAGGGGTAAGACCCCCCCAAACAGGAGCCACCTGTTCTTTCACCAAAGTCGTAAGACTATTAAAAAATTTTTTAAAAACCTCTGACTTTCGGAATTTTAAACTGATTTCGCCATTAAATGACCCATCAAGGGTAGATATGCTGCTAAACAAATCAATCAATCGATCAATACACAATAATTTATCATGTAACAATATACATCGACACCTAGTAGCTGATGAGATGAGATACACAGTACTAATCCATTCCATCTTGTTGAGGCTCAACAACGACATCACGTATTTTAAAATAATGAGATCAACCATGACTGGGAGAGCAGCAGCAAGCCAAAGAGATGATTGATTGATTGTTTTGTTTAACGGCAAATCGACCCTTGATGGGTCATTTAGTGCCGAATTCAGTAGGGGGAGGGGGGATCCCATGTCCCTGTGACTAGAGACTTGAGTGGGGAGAATCCCAAATCTCTGTCACTGAGACAAATGCCACGAGGGCCGGGATAAAGGTGGGGTGGGGTGGAGATCCCAAAAGCTTCTCAGGACGAATTCTGAGCATGCTAATGGTGATCGCCTCCCGACCAGCTGGCCAAGATATCCTGTGCAACTTCTCCCAGGACGATACCCGAGCATGCCACAAGGACCCACGAAGGGCCATGGTGGTTTCGAAGCACAGATACTACACTTTGATCTTAGCCAAAAGGCTGCAAAGCCAAGCCAAGCCAAAGAGAGGGGTGCTTGACATGCAATTTATGCCAGGTTATAATGACACCTGTATACCGCTGTTTCATGTAGCACTGCATTTGTTAGAAAGGTATCTAGAGCGCTAACCGAGGTATTACTGAACGTTTATAAGACTGCGTTATTCCAGTGTAGATTACCTCTGTGACTGAAGGAGCTTCTGTAGGTAATGTGGAGTTTGTAGCATTGGAATGTTGTGCATGGCTGACTGTTGGGATTTTGACTTTGGGAACATCTGTGCGCATTGCTTGCATTAAGGCTTTCATTTTTTGGGTCATCCAATCAGGGACTGTGAAGTAAACCAATTCATCCAGGATCATGTTGGGGTTGTCTCTAGAAAATTCAGAAAAACAAGATTGAAGTTTTTATTTTATAATATAATATAACAAGCCTAAATAAATATTGGAATCTTTGCTAAGCAGAAGAATAACTCTTATGGAAAATTAAACAAAAAGATGAAAAGTCAATCCAAAGTGAAAACAAAAAATATCTGATTGGCTAGAACAGTGGTTCCCAACCTTTTTTTGAGTCATTCCACACTTAATGATTACTAGTATTCACCCCTCTTCAATTTATTAAGTTGCAACAAAAAATAATTTCAAATATCTTGCATATAATTAGACTTATAAGCTTTATAATAAGAATTAGTTTAATTTTATAATTGTACAGCTGCTGCTGTGTATTTGTTGCTCAAGGAAAGCAAGCGAAAATAATTAGGAACACATCATTTGAAATTCCAATTTATTACAAAAAGAAATAGGAATTCTGCTATTGTAACTGATATACACATCAATGTGATCTCTTGTTTTTGTGCTACTAGTTCTTCAATTTGTGGGTCTATTAGTGAGAGAGCACATCTTAAATTATTCTCAACTTGGAGCTTATTTCGAGCCTTTGATTTGATAGCTAGAAGTGCAGAAAACCCTATCTCTAGACTGGACTTTTATTTTTTGCCTAATAGCCTTATTCCCCCCTTGGACTACCCCCCAGTTGGGAACCACTGGGCTAGAATTTCAAAATTTTCTAAAAACAGTAAGCATCCTTTGTTTCTTAACCTTTAGTACACTGTAGGGACTTCATTTGCTGAGCAAAAAGTTTGTCTTGCCACTGCAGGCAACTCTATTCGCCGAACGATAGTGTTTAAATTTTGCAATTGTATTATCATGTCAATTTCAGTCATATATGGACAGATACACAGGTTACAGGCTTTCACAGTTACTAAGTGCACAAATTCTTGGCGCCCTTGAAAAAGAATACAGAGAGCTAAAGGTTAATACAGTATTGTTCAGAAAATAGCTTTTTTTCCTTCAGATTTTTATGATAACGAGTCTGATTACTTGAGAAGGAGCTTCAAATCTTTTGGTTGCTGGTAACAAAACTAGCAAAGCCAAACATGCTTAGTGTCCCAAAAAACCTATTTGAACAAATATCATCTTTTTTTTCTTAGATCTAATTTTGAGATAGGAAGGCCTCCTTTCCGTCTTGATAGACAATGGAACGACACTGAAGTGACCCCCCCTTTCAGGACAGAAGCCTGGGAAAAGCGTATGGAGATCCTGGAATGTCCAGTCAATAGAATCCCCCTCTCGGCCTCGCTGATGCGATCCAAAGGAAAGTGGAGCACAATACACCAGCTTGGCTGCAGGATCTGCCGAAAGGACGTCAAAATTGGCATCCAAACCCCATAAGGGGGCTCCACTCCCTGATTTTGAATCAGAGATGTCCTCCTCCTAGATTGGTTGCCTTTTTCCAAGCCCAGACTGCCCCGCTATTTTACCCATAGCTTGGGAGTGAGAAGAGATGGATTCATGCCTTTCCCAAGGGTATTAGTGCAAAGTGAATGTAAACAGCCTCGATTGGAGTTTGAACTCTGCTCTGCAATTTCATTGTCTGCATCGTTAACCACGACACCACTCACACCTCCCTTTGAGATAAAGCAGGAACGAAATCTCATAAATAGGATAACTAATGTTTCTCTTTGTGAAAACTGGTTTCCAGGATCGACTGTAGGTAAATGACAAACTGAGAGAAAATTATTTCATATTAAAAAATTCCACTAATCAAATTAAATCTTTTAAACTCATTTTTTTTAACTTTACCAAACATAATTCAATCTTAATAGTGTATATTTCAACTAACTTATCAATATTCATCAGTATTACCAAACCCTGAATGTCATTGTATAACATAATTTGATGTTAATAGTGTATATTTCAACTAACTTACCGATATTCATCAGTATTAGCCAAACTCTGAATGTCATTGTATAATAAAATATAAGCCTTGCCACCAATTGCTGGCATGTGGTGATGGTCAAATAGCCACTGTTTGTCATCTTGGTCACCAGAATACTGTAAAAGATCAGAGATTAGTTGGTGAATTGTTATAAAATCATTTTTAATACTGTATCATTTTAATTACTACTGTATATACCGGTGTATACGTCGACTTTTTAAGCATCAAGTATCTCCCCTAATAGATCATATCAGTCTGTTTAGACCCTATGAACTTGACACTCTGATAGACACAATGCTGCCTTATGTTGGAGAGTCGACTTATCCAGTGAATATTGGACTAAACTTGAATTAGTTTAGTGGTTGACTTATATGCTGGCATATACAGTATTTTTAATTGTGAAATTCATTAAATATAAAAAGAATGTCCAGTAAAACATTTGGAAATAAAGTAAATACAGTCTAATTAATTAATTATTCTGTTCATAGAACTGATATGACCTGAACAAAAATATTCATAACACTCAGAATAAATAAAATTAAAAATGCTTTACCTTGAATAATTCTGGATGTTTTATGTACAAACGACCTCGAGTAGCACCAAAACCAAGAGCTCTGAAAAGTAAATTAGTTGATTATTTGAATTATATTAAACTTTATTTTACTAACTGAAACACTAGTATCTTGTATTTTGCACAAGATTACTTGTCAACATAGCACATCGTTCAGACTTTGGTATTTGACCCAGCCAGCCAGCCAGCCATAACTTCTACCCACACCAACATTTCAACCAGTTAACTTACTATTTAGCCATATTTAAATTGTTGGGGTTTCTCATATCATAATTTCGGATGATATTCCTGACAAGCACCCCAAAGTTTTGCAAATCTAAAAGGATGTTTTTTTTCCTTGACACCGGGGACGTCACTGAAACGTCAGCAGCGTTAGTTACCAAGTTAAACAAAGTCTGCATGTTGATATTGAAAATAGAGATTGAAAGTAGAAAATACTCGCCTAAACTGGTGTCGCTAGGGTGTTTCGAAGTTACTAAGATATTTTCTTCCAAAAACATTAAAAACTATTTATTTAACATCTCATATTGTAAGTGTAGATTTATGACCTATAACATTATAGGGAACACAAATCGATACACACTTCTTGGATACAAACGAAAATGTAGCAAGGCTCGAGAAAACCAGTCAGTGTCCATTTTCAGAGTATTTTTTTTTTAATCTCTTAACAGCTTTATATTATTCTTTGGATAAAGTGAGGATCAAGCACGACCAAATTGAAACGGCCACATTTTGCCTCAACACCGGTTGACATCACTGAAACGTCAGCAGTCTTACAAAGATAAACAAATACGATGTGTTTTTAGGGAAGATCGCAGCTTTAACTTTGCATGGACCTTCTTTGACAAGTTTAAAATTAAAAGTCCAGAAAAATTATGAACAAAAAAAGAGAGAAAACAGAAGCATTTTTAGAGTTTAGAATTATCCTATTCTTTTTTTTAATTGAAATAAATAGTTTTTTTGCAGAAACAAATGCTGCCAAATGCTATCGAAAATTGTGTAAACAACGTCTCAGGTTTTGAATCTGTTCTTTTTCTTGTTTACACAACATCTTGTACTTGCAAGACTCCCACGAGACATAGACGATGGACATTCTACCACCTCATCATTTCAGAACCCTCACTCCCCACACGCATCTGAGGAAGGCCATAGAGTACAGTGGCCGAAATGTTGTGAAATGTTTAAAAAGCCCTATGCATAATGCTGTTTATGGCAGGAAACTTACTTATTAGCTCTGGCTCCCATCACAAATAAAGTTTCTGGAATCAGACGGTCAGGATCCCACTGAAGATATAAACAAAAAATATTTTAAAAACGTAATACACATCTGTATATATGGAACACAAGAAGAAATCAAGATTGGTCAAAATGATGAAGAGCTTTTGTAATGCAAGAACAAACGTTTTCTCCTTACAAGTTGTTAATAGTAATTTCAATAGTCATTTGGTGTTATTTATGTATAAATATATGGTGTACAATAGGATAAAACTTATCCGACATAATGATGCTAGGAAAAAACAATGTGGAGACTCAGAATAATTTGCAAGAAATTTATTTAATACCATAACATGTTTCGACTTAATAGGTCATTTTCAAAAGGAAAATCAGAGAAAGCGATATGTGTTTGGGCTGGGGTGGGTAATGTGTGGATGGTAGTAGTGATTTGT
>VCCN01004206.1:5811387-5841044 GCA_006491835.1 Architeuthis dux | reverse complement strand
CGGTTCCGGGATGGTAGTGAAAAAAGTTAGTCTGGAGCCCTGACACAAATACAAATTTCCACTATTAATACACTAGAAACATGATTTAGTGCCATCAAATAAACCAAATAGTTGAAGCGATCATTCTAGTATTTGTTTACATAATCGTTCTCACGGTTCTTGGTCATTTTGGCAAACGACATGTCGCAGACACAGTCAGCCGACAGCAGTTATATTATTTTGGTTGGATGTAATTTTAGATTTTTGGGGCAAAAAATTGACACCTGATGAAAAAAGAAAATGCATATAAAAGTTTTGTTCGAAGAAACGACTGAGAACCTAAAAGTAAACAAAAAATGACTTTGAAACATTGCAATATTCTACTTAATAATTAAGGAAAATTTGTTCTCCATTTCTCTTGACTGAAATTTGAGCTTTTTTCTTTCTAGCAAAGCCAAGAAAATGCTCAAGAACTAATCTTTTTCAAGTTTAATTACGTTTTTAAAATAGTGTGTCGATGTCTGCTGGATTATTTCTCTGATCAGTTGCAAAAATTCATTTTATAATATATGTTTTTTAACATCCTCTTCTTCAAATGTTGTTATTTAAGATGTAAAATGAAATTATTTTTCAGAAATTTCACTGTACCTTTAAATGGTTAAAAAAAAAGAAAAAGGATTCAACAAAAAGCAGTCGGTGAAAAGCCAAGTCAGCAAAAATGATGTTTGCCAAACAAGTTGTCTTCGATTTGTTCTCAGGACGAAACTGTTGTCGGCTGACTGTGGGTTGGCGACATGTTGTTCACAGAAACGACTGGACACAGTTCTCACTAATAAAATATTTGTATTTCATCATCATCATCATCATCAGCCGTTATAAGTCCACTGATGGACAAAGGCCTTTCCCATCTCCTTCCATGACAACCTATCTTGCCATGTCTTACCGGCAAACTTTTCTAGCTCATCCCTCCATCTTGTATCTGGTATTTTCCTACTTCGTTTACTGTCCCATAGGCACCAGTCGGTTAGTCTTTTCCACCATCTATTGTCATCTCGTCTTGCTAGGTGGCCAGCCCATCTCCATTTTTGCTGTTTTATTATTTGTATAATATCCTTCACTCTAGTCCACCCTCTAATCCATGTTGATCTTTTTCTATCTCTTGGGATAAGATTGGTATAAGCATTGCTCTTTCCATGGCTCTGTGCTATTCTGAGTTGGTTTACAGCTCGTTTTGTTAATTTCCATGTTTCGCATCCATAAGTCATTGCTGGTATTATGCAACCATTGTATACTTTACGCTTTTAAGCACATCGGCAGAATGTCTATTCATACCAAATGCTTTCCAACATATTATGCATTGTTTTATTTCGCATTTGTATATATATAAGTTATACAAAAGAAGTAACTAATCCATACTAAAAAAAAAATCTATATGTTATGACCAGCCCATCTCCATTTTTGCTGTTTAATTATTTGTATATCATTCACTAAAGTCCTCCCTCTAATCCATGTTGATATTTTTCTATCTTTTAGAGTTATCCCTAGCATTGCTCTTTCTATGGCTCTCTGTGCTATTCTGAGTTGGTTTTCAGCTTGTTTTGTTAATTTCCATGTTTCGCATCTGTAAGTCATGGCTGGTATTATGCAACCGTTGTATACTTTATGCTTTAAGCACATCGGCAAGGTGCTCTTCAGAATGTCTCAGTTCATACCAAATGCTTTCCAACCTATCATTATGCGTTGTTTTATTTCTCATTTTGTATATACATGAGTAATACAAAAGAAGTAACTAATCATACTTAAAAAAAATCTATGTTTTATTAAATAGATAAATATCAGTTTTTAGGAGAACCGAAATTAAGAAACTGTATATAATAGAACAAATAGATAGACTAGAAGGAGGAGGAGGAGGAGGAGGAGAGGCAAGTTTTGCAACAGGAATTTTAATAGCATAATGTAAATTCCTCCCGAGGTCAGAAGGAGTATTTGTTCATGTCAGGGTAGAAAAAGAAGAAGACAAGAACAACATTCGACTCCAGTTTGACAACTTCAAAAATACTCCCCGCAAAGAGATGCACTTTCTCTTTAACTTACAATTAAATATTCACTGTTTTGAAGTCACGATGATGGCAGAAAAAAAACATGTCTTTTATAGATATCTACTAACATTATCATAGTATGGCACAGGGCAATGAGAGAGGAGCACACCAGGAGAATAGAATTTATTACATGAGCAAATAGTCTAATGAGATTAGCTTACCAGGCAGATATTGTGCTTGATATATAGGTGTGTCCCCCATTATAAGGCGGGTGTTGGGGTCCAAGAAAGACAACCAGGTTATAACCGAGCCGTGATTATTGCAGGGTGAGTATGGACGATATTCAAGGGCGGTGATAGATGAAAGATGGTGAACATTGTCTATCGTATAAAAACTAAGTGAGATTTGAACAAATAAACAAAAGGTGCTTTTTAATGTTTTTTTACCACCAAAATAACTACAATATATCCCAAAGTATACCAACAGAACAAAGACATAAGTAATGTTCCACGCTAAATTCCCCAAAAAGGCCATAAAGATAGGAGAGACTCTAGAAGAGGGCAAGAATACAGCTACCTAGGACAGATAATAAAGCTAGAGAAAGACCATGTCTGCAAAATAAAACGACAGGTTGGAAAGCATTTAGTATGAATAGAGACATTCTGAAGAGCATCTTGCCAATGTGCTTAAAGTGTAAAGTATACAACGGTTGCATAATACCGGCCATGACATATGGATGTGAAACATAGAAATTAACAAAACGAGCTGAAAATCAACTTAGAATAGCACAGAGATCCATGGAAAGAGCAATGCTAGGGATAAGAGATAGAAAAACATCAACATGGATAAGAGGGAGAACTAGAGTGAAAGATATTATACAACTAATTAAGCAGCAAAAGTGGAGATGGGCTGGTCACCTAGCAAGAAGAGATGATAATAGTTTGGGGGAAAGACTAACTGACTGGTGCCCAAGGGACAGTAAACACAGTAGGAAAAGACCAGACACAAGATGGAGGGAATAGATAGAAAAGTTTACTGGTAGGACGTGGCAGAGGCTAGCACAAGATAGGTCGTCATAGAAGGAGATGGGAAAGACAGTGGATTTATAACGGCTGATGATGATGATGATACCAAATTTCAGTACTCAAAAACAAAATATTTCTATATTTACATCAATGACTTAACCAATCGAACCCTTAGTAACTGTGTCTTCACTAGTTCACACTGTACCAGAGCTTCCGAGTTGAAAAGCTCAAATAAATAATTAAAAATCTTTTCAAATTATCATTCATTGACTACTGAAATGTTTTTCTCCACTTCACTTCACATTTGCTGTAAGGTGTAAGTCAAATATATTTCTTAGTGGGGAAATGGTCTTTCTCTAGCTGTAGGTTGCGTCACCTCTGTCATCAAATGGGCTTAGGAAGTAGTAAAATAGCGCTCAGCCCGACGTGTTCAAAGGGAAAATTTTGTTTTTATTCACGGTTTTCTGAATGAGTGGGTTTATAATATAGGTAAAAATGTTGGTGTCCACCCCACCCGCCTTATATCAGAACTGTCACTATAACAAACCGTGTTATATTGGTGGGACCCCTCTACTAGTTTGTTACCCATTTTTTGCAAGTGAAACAACTTGAAACTGATTCAGAAAGTTTAAGTGGGAAACAAACATTTTTATAAATTTTAATTTCACAGAAAATAATATACATTAATGCAAAACAATAAACTATGAAAATGAAAATAATTTCTTTCAGTTTCAGTCTTTTCAGACATTGTTTTTTAAAAATCTTAAATTTTTAAAAATTCAAAATTTCATAAACCTTATAAACTTCAACTTCTAAAAAATGTAGGTTATAAAATGTATAAAAAAAAGCAACATATGTTTGAAATAAATATACTGTGTAAGAAGAGAAGGTTTTTCCTTTTTAAAATGTTTAAATTTCAGTGTAAAAACAAACAAAACCAATGTAATTCCACTGCCATGTGTTTGATAAACAACATCCCTTTGTCTAAAAGCCCTTCCTACCAGGGTTGCCAAATTTGAGCCATTGTTTGGCTAGATCTGGCTGGTTTTCTTCCAATTTAGCCAATAAAAAACTATGATAGCCAAAAATCTGAACATTTCAAAAAAATAATTAGTGTGTTTAATAGAAGTAAATGTACAATTTTTATTAATAATTTGTTCTCGAGTCTTAGTATATAGTTTTCTTTTTAATAAGTGGGCTTTAAATGAGTATATATAACATTTCTAGCTATAAAGTGGGCTTTAAATGATTGTATATAACATTTTTAGCTATAAAATGGGCTTTAAATGATTATATATAACATTTTTAGCTATAAAATTAGCTAGAAATGAAAATTCAAGCCGATTTTAGCCATTTCTGAAGACATTTTTAGCTGATTAAATCTGGTAAGTTTAATAGAAGTAAATGTACAATTTTTATTAATAATTTGTTCTGGAGTCTTAGTATATAGTTGTTTTTATAAGTGGGCTTTAAATGATTGTATAGAACATTTTTAGCTATAAAGTTAGCTAGAAATGAAAAATCTAGCAGATTTTAGCCATTTCTGGAGACATATTTAGCTGATTAAATCTGCTAAGTTTAATAGAAGTAAATGTACAATTTTTATTAATAATTTGTTCTGGAGTCTTAGTATATAGTTGTTTTTATAAGTGGGCTTTAAATGATTATGTATAACATTTTAGCTATAAAGCTAGCTAGACCCACTACAGCCAATTAAAATATACGATAAAGTAGGCTTTAAATGATTGTATATAACATTTTTAGCTATAAAGTTAGCTAGAAATGGAAAGATTTAGCCGATTTTAGCAATTTTTCAAGACAGTTTAAGCTATAAATAACAAAGCCTACTTGGCAACATTGCTTCCTACAAGAAGAGTAATATAAACTTATTCTTTATCACAATATCAGTGCACATGTGTGTGTCATGCAGAGAATGTTGACTCACACTGACTTGTGGGCCATTTCATAGTTGAAAAGAGAAAATTTTAATGTTTACAGAATAAACTAGCGTAGCACTCAGAGAGCGCATACGTCTGCCAATGCCATTGTCACTAACTAAAAACTGAATAAAAATAACATGTTTGTTTTTAACCTCTTTTTCTGCAGAGTAATAAAAATTATTCACTAGCAGGGCTCCAGACTAACTTTTTTTACCACCGTCCCGAAGGAAATGTAAACGGTCCCAAAATCAAAATATTGTTTTTTTTACTTTGTTATTATCATCTATAGTTGTTAGTAACATAATAAAAACACCATTAAAAAGTTGAGGAAATAAATAATCGTCAAACTCTAAGTCCAAACCTGGAGTTGACTTTGTTTTTCTACCATATCATTATCATAGTATGGCACAGGGCAATGAGAGAGGAGCACACCAAGAGAATAGAATTTATTACATGAGCAAATAATCTAATGAGATTAGCGTACCAGGCAGACAACGAAACGACAGGAACATTCCACACCAAATTCTTTAAAAAAAAGAAAGATATCTTCCCCGGATGTCTCCAGGACAGAAGTGATTTTTTTAAAAAATGTAAAAAAATTTTTTTTAAATATCCTTTTCGTCCCGGAGGTGTCCTGGGGAAGATATTTGATCGTCCCGAACACATTTTTACCATCCCTGGGACAACGCTATTTTCCAGCCCTGATTTGTGTCCATCAATAAAAAAAATAATTTAAAAAAAGAGTGAATAAAAAATATCTCAACTGAAAACAAATGCCTGGATCTGCTTCGAAATTTGATCACTGCTTCCGTAGTCCACAGCCCACCCTTCCATAAAATGTAATTGAAATTCATTGAGAATTTTACAGATATCATGAGGATAGACAAACGGACACAAGTGAATACATATACCGCTTCGAACTTTGTTGGCAGAGATAAAAAAACCTGTTTTTTTTTGTATCAGAAATAATCAATTTGCAGATTAAAAATTTTCATGGTTAGTCATTTTGCTTTCTTATTCTAAATAAGAGAAGAAAAAAAGCATCAAAACTTTTAACGGTTTGTGGTTCAGTCTTGAATAATGTACTGGGAATTTTTGGCAGTTTTGTGGCGTACCACGAAAAACTGCATCAAAGAAAAGACGCTGTACAGTAAAAACATATACATTTATAATATAGCAACTACCAGAGACTTTTGACAAAAAGTGACATGTGTCGGTAAAAAACGTCAGAAACTTGTAACCTATCAATTTTATCAGAGTAATCTTTGTGTTATTAATAAGACAGATTGTAGAAAATTATCAACTCAAAATTATTTATGTTGACAATATAAACCCAGAGATAATCGGGGTTGAAAACTTGTTTACACTCGCAAACCGGTTAGTCGAACAGTATTTTAGAGATTAAAATATTTTTTCCAATTCACTGTACTAATACTATAGTTTAATGAAATTTATGGTTTTCGTTAATTAACTGTATATTGTTTTACTGTAGAACTTACTTGTAGAAGGTGGTTACTGGACTACACATGTAAACTTTCAACGTTCTATGCCAAAAAATGTGACCAGAAGCACTGGCACAGACATACGGACAGACAGACGATTGAAAAGGGAAGAATACCTAGCCACCATGTTTTTTGTTTTTTTAGTCAGGTTGGTGATCGTGACTATGGCGACCTTCAGAGAAGACGAGACCCAAATTTCAATCTGAATTTCATGGTTTTAGCTCACTGTTTTGTCACTGTTTTTGTATCCCATTTTTGTGGAGTTTTTCAAAAATCTACCGAAATATACAGTAATTCAAAAAAGGCAGATCAAAGAAAACCAAACTCAGCAGGCAAAATTCTAATAAATGAGAAAAGATTGGCTTAATATGTTATATGAGGCTATTTCCAATTTTGAGTCCATATGTTCTTAAAGTTACCAAAGCAAAGAAATACATTTAAGTAAACATCCCTTCTGCTTGTTTTTGTCAATGATATAGCCGAGACCGAAGATGGCATGTGGATAACGTGTACCAAAGATAGCTGACATTACTAACCTTTATATTCTCCAATAATACTAAAAGAAATACGCAACTCTTGAGTTTGTTTTAGTACAAAAGATCAACACTAGTGACCTCCAACCAGCAGCAAATTCTTTCTTTCATCAATAACAAGCTATAATGGCTAATATCACTGCACTTTTAATAAACAAAAAAGAAAAATGGCTTCATGGTCAACATTAAAACGTATTTCTCAAATGTATTAGGGATAACTATATCAAGTGCTTCTTGTGTTCAATTAGTTCATAGAATTAAAAACTATTAGAATTAGAAAACTTACTGCAGGTCTATTTCGCACTCTTTTTTAGTTTGTTTTGCAAATAGGCCAAATACAAAAACAGTGATTAAACAGTGAGCTAAAACCATGAAATTCAGACTGAAATTGGGGTCTCGTATAGAGGTAGACCAATTAATCGTCCGGGTTAGCATATGAAATTACCATATATTTTGGCAGATAAGATGACTAGTCATGTACCACAATATCAATCCGGTCGGATATTCGGCACCAGATTCACATGGTGGCAGTGATCATTTTTTCATGAATCCGGCGCTGGATATCCGACTGGATTGATATTCTGGTACATCTCTAAATACAACACTTGAAGCATCAAAAAACACCAAAAACGGGGTTGTCCTATAGGCCAGATACAAAAACAGCAACTAAACATTGAGCTAAAACCATGAAATTCAGACTCAAATCGGGGTCTCATCTAGAGGTTGATCGATTAATCAGCATAATATTTGACATTTTGAGCCGATTATTGAGTGTCATGAGGCCAATTTTTATTCTAATAGAAAACAGTACCTTTTAATTTAAAATTAAAACTGAAAAGTTAAAAAGAGAGGGGGGGGCAAAAAAAAGCATATAATTTTTCTTGAATTTGGATTGGCCAGATCAAAGGGTTAACTGAGTCGGAGGTGGGGGAGTAAAGTCCAGAGACAAACATACAACACAGAGTGAGGGGTATGGAGGAAGGGCAGAGGCAGTCATGTTGGTTCTTAGTCTTCTTTCTTTCCTACGAAAGAAAGGAATGGAAGATAGGCTTAGGCTTCTTTAGCTGTCAGCTGGTTGTCACTGGAAGCAAAGCAAAGAAAATACGGGAGGGGAAGAAAATAAAGGTTAACCGTTGAAGTGTTTATACAGTGTTTATAACTAGTGTATACACTTCATAACTACCCTATAACATACAAAATGGTGTTTATTTGTGAACATGTCGCATAATGGCATTTACAATGTGCAAGATATTCTGGAAGGAATCTATTGATGTTATGTTCAATCCTTTCTTGCTACATTCATTTAGGGATATCCTGTGTGATGCCAAGGTTAGATTTCATTTAAATTCCCCAGAGATGACTATTAACACAGAAAATACATGAATTATAACCATTAAAATGTTTTAACTATGTTGTTATAACCATAAAAAAAAATGATATATTTTGCTCACATTTAAAAAAAAAAAAAATGGATGAAGTTGAAGACGGAAAGAATGACGTCATTGTAATTCCAATGGAAAGTTAACATAGACACAGGTTTTTTACGAATTCACACGCCATGTTTTTTTTTTTGTTAAATTGACTGATTTTTTCTCTCACTTCAATTCCATGTTATTAAATTACTAAAAGTTAATACCATATGGGTGTAGAATAAAAGAAAAAAAAAGAAAAATTATTAGAAGTAGACTCAAGTTTACAAGGCAAAATGGTGAACATTTTCGCTTGTAGCAGGAATTGAACCCGGTTGGAGGCCTCCCAAACGTTTTGCACTAGATTTGGTGTGTTTCGCGCTAGATTTACTGCATTTCTTGTTTTAGCATTGCAAAAAGCGCTAAATTAACGCATTTTCGCCTTAAATTTAGGCCGTCTTTGGCCATTTTTTGCAATTAAAAAAAATTTAGCGCTTTTTGTCAGTCAAAATAGTGCAAAAGTATTTTTGGGGTTGTCAACACTGCTCCCAAATGCTCATCTTTCTTATTGCTACTATCCTTTTGGATAGGGGTGGGTGCGACTCCTATCCCTGGTTTGACTTACGGCACCTGGTATTTCATGACTTTCACCTATCTAGGTAATGACCAGGCTTGACGTTGCTTAACTTCAATGATCTTACAAGAACCAGTGTGTCCAACGCACTTTGACCATACTTTAAATACTGAACAACAGTTATAATAAATCATTATTCCAAGTCAACTTGATTTAATACATATTGTAAAGATGAACATTAAATAACAGATAGCAAAATTGGAATTTGAACTCTTGAATGGACAATAATGTTTAGTATTATTTCAACATTTCAAAGTGTTATTATATTGATGTTAATTTCTAATGCACAACAGGATTAGGGACAATCATAAAAATAAACAATTTGCAAATGTATTAAAAACACTTTCATAATTATTAAAGGATTTCTGAAATGCTAACAAAATTCAACTAAACCCGATACAATAATACAGTTACTCTCAACGGATAATTAAAAAGGCAATTTTAATATTAATGGGATTCGCATAGAAATGTAATGGTATTTTCTTGACAGATGCCACCTACTTATATGTGTGATTTTTCTTTTTCTGTTTCTCTGTCAGTAATAATGGACTCTTCCACTTGAAGGTAAAAATCTTTTTGATAAAAATATTGTCTACCCACTATTTGAAATAATGGACGTTATGAGGTCAGTAATTGTTTTTTTCTAAAAAAGATAATCTCATAGAAATTGAAATATATCCGTGAATCGGATATTAATTAGTTATAAAATATAACAAGTTATGAAATGTATAAGTGTGTGTATATAAGTGAGATTGAAAAATTTTCCTCATTAGGTTTTGAGCAGCTTTTCAGACAATATAGATAGATAGTCGGTAGAAACTTTTTTGTTTTTGCTGTATATGTTTGAAATTTTAAAAAATGCTAATGGTGAACGAGAAATTCTCTGATATAAAATTCAGTCCCAAAACATCTGTGACCCCACGTGCTGCAAACCAGCTATGATCCGCCACCTCATCAATGCATTGTGTAAACATTTCACAAAATGAATTATATAGATGCAAATATACTGCAAATACTTAGTCACTCAATAGAAACCATCATGTTAACAACATCTTTTGGCAGCATGCTGTGTTAGGGGTGATCAATTTAAAAAAGGGGTGATCAATAAATAAGTTACTTCTCTCACCTTTTGTTGGATCACTAAAAAGTCTGAATTTTCAAAAAACAAGCGGGCACAAGCTAGGGATTAATTTAGCATACATCTGAAGAATTGCAATAATAAAACAAGCACAACAGATTAATTTATAATCTGCCCATAGAAAATAAGAAATAGGGAAAGTTTTTAAAGTAGTTGCAACTTCAATATACACAAGTTTTAGCTGTTGTTGTCATTGATTAAAATATACTTGTAAGTCATATTTGGGCGCTTCTATGTTCACATTAAATTTTTGGATTTCATCTTTCAGTAATAATGTTCAAATAATCAGCCGTTTTAAGACTTTTAGATGTGCGAGTATCTCTAATAGCGATGACCGTCATTGACTGACTGACATACCGAAACACTACCACCACCTCTCGTTTCTTCCCCTCCTCTATATATGTCTGAAAGTGCAGGGAAGAGAACTTGTTTTAACTTGCTAGATCTACACACAAGAAAAGATGATGTCTGCTTTTGTCAGTTGATATGCTTTGTAAAGAAAAACAATTTAAAATTATTATGGGCTGTTTATTTGAAAAGAATATTTGTAAAAAATGTTAAAAGCTCCAAATGCTTACAGGTTATTTTGACAGGTTTATCGACAGGTTGTATTGACAGATTGATCAAACTAGGGCATCTTCTGATAACTGTGTTTTGAGAGTAACGTCCCTTGCTAGATCTACACACAAGAAAAAGAAGTTGTCTGCTTCTGTCAATTGATATGCTTTGTAAAGAAAAACAAAGTACAATTTCAAATTATTATGTGCTGTTTATATGAAAAGGATATTTGTAAAAACTTTTAAAAGCATTACATTAATTTTAGCTTGTGAAATGTTTAAAAACTTTGTTTTTAAATGTGTGTGCATTTGAGTAATCCATAAGATCGAACTAGCGCACCTATGGTCTGACTTTGAGGCTTGTTAATTTGGTAGTTTGACATTACTTAGACAGCTTTTAGCAGCATTTACAAAACAAATATGACAAACAAAAGAGATGACACACACAATAGCAAGCCAGGTTAAAAGTAGGGCATATAATGATGAATAAATGACCTATTTATTGATTCTACAACTGCCAAACAATACAACAATAACAACTATTCAATAAGCTGAATCATCACACAAGAAAAGAAGAAAGAAAAAAAACTCTTTCAGATTAGAATTAAAAGTCTATATTCACACATCTACAGAAAATAAAGTAGCATACAACTGAATTACAGTTTTATGTAGGTATCTTCATTACCTTTGTAAATGATATATAATTCAACTTGGGTATCAATATTTTGACATTATCAATCAAACATCTAGAATAATCTTCTAGTTCAGTGGTTTCCCCAAGTGGGTGCTACCACCTCCTTGGCGATGCAGGAAGACTCAAGGGGGGCTGGAAGGCAAAGGGTGGTGATGGGAGCAAGGGGCACATTAATTATTTTTATATTAATTAATTAAGTGCTTTTAGATAGATTTGTACAATTATATCTTTGGTTATAAAATAATTACTTAAATCTTTTTTGAAAATTAATTAAAATTTAATTTTCAATGTATCATTTTCAACTGACTTTACGGAGGGTGGGGGCTAATGAAATATGCTCTAAAAGTGGGCTATATGCTCTAAAAGGGGGGCTGTGGTCTAAAAAAGTTGGTGAAACACTGTTCTGGTGTTTTAATTAGATAATATAAAGTTTATAAACAAAGACATCATAGATTTTTATAGAAACATACAGGTAAATGCAATAATTTATAACAACGTACAGGTAAATGCAATAATTTCATTATAACTTAATTCTTTTTATTCCTTTTCGAATACTAAATATACTAGGTCACTCAATAGAAACTGTCATGTTACCAATATCTTTTGAGAAGGAGTTCAGATCGTCCAAAGAACTATTTGAATGTTAATGACCCTTCTCAAAACTATAGAAAATAACTATTTGAATGTTAATGACCCTTCTCAAAACTATAGAAAATAAGATTATATAATTCAAATGGTTCTTCGGACGATTGAACTCCTTGTTTCGGCTGATCCATTCTTCGGCCTTCTTCTGTTTAACCCATCACACTCGTATTTTACACTTGACGAAGGCCAAAGAATAGATCGGCCGAAATGTTGTGTTTACAACACAAATAACAAGAAGGAGTTCAATTGTCAGAAGAACCATTTGAATATTAATGACCCTTCTCAAAACTATAAAGAATAAGATTATATAAGATGGGTGATATAGAGAAGGTTTTCAACTTCAATACATGAGATAAGTGCTCATTTGGGAGGACATCAAAATGGATATGTTGAAGAACTGGTGCCAATACCATCTGTGCAAGAACAGGAGATTAAGAACAACCATTACCAGCCAAAAACGAAGAATTACTTAGAGAAGGAAACATTTTGCCAGAAACTGGTTGAGAAAATGCCCAATTCGGTGCTTGTGACTCGTTTGGGACCGGCGCTGTCGACTGAGGCCTAGAATTCGCGGACTGCATCCCTTGCAGAGGGGTAAGACACCCCCGCCCAAACAGGCGCCACCAAAGTCGCAAGACTATTTTATAAAAAAATAACTGTTCACCAAAATCACAAGACTCTAATTAAAAAAAAAAAGAAAAGAAAAGTAATAACCATTTACCAAAGTCGCAAGACACTATTTTGGGGATTTTAAACTGATTGACATTAAATGACACATCAAGGGTTGATATGCCGCTAAACAAATCAATCAATCAATCATTTGGGACAGAGATTTTGGTCAAAAGGATGCTTTTTTTTCATGACACCGGTGACGTCAGTTATTACATCAAGTCATGCTGAATAATTTGAATATCAAATCATAACAAAACAAAAATTTCGGTACTTCTGGCTTGTTTTGGATGCATGAGAAAGTTTTTGTTTTTTCTTCAGCAAAACCCCATACAGGTTTCATTTTCCAGTTTTGTGACAAATTCTACAATAATCGGCCATTTGCAAATTGTAACAAACTCAAAAGATTTTAACCATTTTTCTTGAATAAAAATATATTCAATCGCTAATAATTTACTTTGAAGTGAAGATGCGAAAGCAAAGCAGAAACTAACAGAAACATCGGTGCTTGTTAAATGTAAGTAATTGGTTATTTTTGATTGTTTTGTTTTCAACTAGGTATTAAACAAAAAACTTTCTTATGTATCCAAAACAAGACAGAAGTGCCGAGATGATTGTTTTGTTTTGATTAGATTTCATATTCAAATTATTCAGCATGACGACGTAGTAGCTGATGTCATTGATGTCATGAAAAAAAAGCATCCCTTTGGAACGAGCGAAATCCCAGTAACAAATGAGTCTAAGTGCCCAAATTCAAATGCATTGATAGAGGTTACAGATCCATTGAAAGATCAATCCCAATTTCAAGTGGATTGCGTATTCTGGGTATGAAATATTGAAATAGGCCCAAAACTGAAAAGAACTTTTGAATTATTAGATTTAACAGATAAAAGAACTCTTGGATCACATTTGATTTAAATATTTGGGGGGATTTCACAAAAGGTAGATGAATATATTATAATATAGATAGATAGATAGAAATCAGATCATTATATTGGTGTGAGCATAAATGCTGACCCCACAATATTATTTTTTTTAATTTTCAAAAACTAATTTGCTAAAAACATTCCTGGGGATCCCATTAGTACACACAGAAATTTTCATGGGGATATGTTGTGTGGTTCCCGAGTTACACTGTCACATACAGACAGACGGACAGATATTTGGTGAATTCTAGTAGGATTCTTGTCGTGTTTAAAGTAATAGTTCCTTAATTTTCCAATGCAGATTCTCTATTGATGTTATAGGAACTGAAAATGTGTTCTGCAAACAAACCACACAGTTTTTAAAAGTTAAGCTTTACATTAATATTGAGCCTGTGAAGCTGCATATATCAAATCACATATTTTCTCTGAGATTTATTAATCACCACTACCCACAACACTTGTTTATTGCTGGGTTTAGGTTATTCATGTGTTTTGGGCATGAAATATTGAAATAGTCCCAAAACTGAAAAGAAAGTTTGAATTATTATCCTATCAAGTACAAGAGTTAACAGATAAAAGAATTAAAAAATTCAGTTAACTACTTGTCATATCTGCCTATCAGCTGGAGAAGGTGAAGGATCAAACGTCACATCACACCTAGAGATAAATGACAATGGGGATAGTCACCCAAGGAGCTGAAACACGGAACTTAACCAAGAAATTGGCACTCAAACTAAGAACAATGCAAGGTGTACAGGAAAAAAAAGAGAGATCATAAAACAGCACAATATATTAGAGAGCAAACGGATATCCTAGAAAGGCATTAGCAAACGGCAATGGACAGGCCATGTTGCAAGGACATCAACACTCACAACATATATATATATATATATATGTTGTGTATGTGTGTAATCAAATAATGGATAATTTTATATCTGACAGAATATGATAATTATAATGACATTTATTAGTTGAGAACCTTTATTTGCCCGGTGCCGGTGTGAGCGACTGCAAATGAGCGGCCTAAATCGTGAAAGTGAATAAAGAAACCAACTCTGTGCGGGGATCAAACCCGTGTCCATCTTGGAAGCTACCTTAGACGCAGGTACTGCTCTAACCGACTGAGCTAACAAAGATCTCATGGTAGGCAGCAGTTTTTCTAATCCTACACTTTGTTGCGAATGGAGGAGCCAACAAAGTATAGGATTAAAAAACTCCTGCCTACCATGAGATCTTCGTTAGTTCAGTCGGTTAGAGCAGTATCTGCATATAAGATAGCTTCCAGGATAGAATGCAGGGTTCGATCCCTGCACAGAGTTCGTTTCTTTATTCCCATTCACGATTTAGGCCACCTATTTAGCAGTTGCTTACACTGGCGCCGGGCAAATATAGGTTCTCAACTAATAAATATCATATATATATATATATATGTATGTTAAATCAATAAGTAATGTATGTATATGTTAAATCAATAAACGTGCCGAAGCAAGCTCCCAGCAACCCTCATTCCGTTTCCAGTCCCAGAAAACACAGGCCGGAAGTGGGAATGGGGAAGGCTCAGTTCTCACCAGGCGAACAGTCCTGGCACACGTGTTATCTTGTTCCGTCTTCTTTTCTTAACACGCTTAAACACGGTTACGAATCAAACACATTCCAATCTCACACAGCTAGAACAAAAAAACTAACAAAGTGAACAGAGGCACTAAACACAACAAGAACGTTACGTTACAGATCCCTCAAGATCATATACAAAATTGTGGCCGGCAAAAAAAAAAAAAAGTAAGATCACGTGATGATCTGGACAATGATAAATCATCGACAGAGAAACTCGCTCTCCAATCTCATTGGTTAGAACCAACCAACTCCTACCAGTCAAAAAACGGTGTGACCAGCATGAACTCCTTCCCTGCCACTTCATTGGTTACAGCTCTCAACCAATCCATGATAACCATTAAAATGGTTAGCTTGTGAGTAAGAAGGTAAAGGTAAAGCATCCCAAATGGTGTATGGAGCCCCGTGAATCAAGACCCGATTTCTGTTGCATGCGTCGGCTTAGAGATCCTTGCAAGTTTTAAGTCTGGTCGACACCAGGACTTTATTCCTACAAATATTTATGACCACTTCCTTGGCAGGATGCAAGTCCACTGAAGGGATACCTCCACCCTAATTACACAGCTTAGAGTGTACTCAATTAGCTGCTGAGTGCACAGGGAAATTTGTCCTAATGAAGGGTCTCCCACACTCTTCGCTCATACCGGGAATCGAACCTGGGACCTTCTGCGTGTGCGGCAGACGTGCTAACCATTACACCATCTGAGCGGACATCTTGTGGGTGGTAATTCATAATATCTTATTAAGGGCAGAGTCAAAGATGTTTAAGTTATGGTGACTTTACGTTATAGTCTTTTGAGAAATCCCTGACTAATTTTATCAGTACCTTCCAACAATTCTTAAAATGAAAAATTTATGACCGGTACTCAGGCTAGCATACCCGCATGCTTTTAGCATCCCCCCCCCCAACCTGTTTCGCTTGGAGGTCATTGTGGTATCACAAACATCATATGGAAGCCTCTGATTAGGAAGGAACAAACATTTAGTTCAAGGTTCCAAAATTCCACTACCCGATTGTCCTTACAGAGTATTGTCCTAGTGGATAATAATAGTGCTGATTAAGTGCATCAAGTTACTTGGTGGTTGCTAGTTCAATCCTTGGGTCAGGCAGTGAAAATCATATACTCTGGTTGAGTAAAAAAGTGGCATTGCAAGGGTGAATTAACTGAAACGAGATATGTCTGAGCTGAAATATTGTGGCTATATAAACCAAGATGTGAACTCTAGTGCAAATAGATTAATGTATGAAAACTGTGCAACATATTTCTACTTTTGGGGAGGCTGGGCAGCAGCTGCGTAATAAGTGTTATTTTCTGTAGAAAATGTCAATTATTCCCTTCAAACTTTGTTTTTGTGACCATAACAGTGATAATTTGAAATTACTCATTTTCAATTGGATAACAGGCAAGTTTGTACATTTTTACTCACATAAAATAAAAACAATTACATATGAATATCGCTATCCTGGCCACAAAAGCAAAGTTTGAAGGGAATAATAGTCATTTTCTATACCAGTGGTTCCCAAATGAGGGAATCCCCTCAAGGGGGGGCATTTAGGTAGTCCAAGGGGGGAATAAGGCTATTAGGCAAAAATCAAAGTCGTGGCGAATGTTTTTGGCTGAAGTGTAGTGGGGATGTGTTATGCAAGATGGAGTATAACTGGGCAACCAAAGGTCTGAATTTTCCTTACCATTGTTGTTTATTAAAATTATTTTTAATTTACTTAGCATTAGCTTTCTTGTTGTGTTTAATTGGTTTTATTAACTTGAATAACATTTTCAATTTTTGTAAATCACGGCAATGTTTGCTTCGCAGAATTGATTTTGAGGTAAAGGAGGGGATCTAGTAATCTTATTGACAAAAGTGGGGAATGGCCTTGAAAAGGTTGGGAACCACTGTTCTATACTATTTACACATAAGCAATCAGAAAATAACATTTGCCTGGTGTAATTCTTCCTATCAGAAACTAGACAATTTGAAATGTTTCATTTTATACTGTCAAAATGGGTACATGTGTCTTTCTTTTAGTGCACCTAAAACAGTTACTATGATGTACGGTATGTTAAAAGTATTTACGGTCTGTTAGTATCCATCCTAACTGACTATGAACATCCTCTGATTGTTTACTGTTTGGTTAGCAATCTGCGTGCTTAAGCAAGCACATCTTATTTTGAAGAGATTTATTCCTTGTAAATGAGATACCAAGCCTCACCTACCAAGCACCACAGGTTGAATAATGGTTCTAACAGCTTATAAATGAAATGCTCTATCATGTGGCTATATCAGTAAGTAGTTGTATACTACAAAAAGCAGTAATTTATAGCCAATTCTAGGCAGACAGTTTCAATATTAAAAGCCAGGTTCAAGGCTGAGCTATCTTCCTCTTATTTGTAGTTGAGAAATAATTCGGTGGCACTGGAGCAGAATTGGCTCATGTTCAAGACAACAGATGCTGTCAAAAAAACTTCTAAGACTTCCATGTTTCTATGTTCAAACTATTATTAAAACAGATCTTCTATACTAGGTAATTCCTGCTGAAGGCCTAAATGGGGTTTTTAGCTCAATAAGAGATCATGGATTTGAACTATATTTATTGACTCATACTTTATTTGAAAACCATCACCATCATGAACTCTTGGATCGCATTTGATTTAAATATTTGGGGGGATTTCACAAAAGGTAGATGAATATATTATAATATAGATAGATAGAAATCAGATGATTAATATTGGCGTGAGCATGAATGCAAACTCCACAATATTATTTATTTTAATTTTCAAAAACTAATTTGCTAAAAACATTCCTGGGGATCCCGTTAGTACACAAAGAAAATTTCATGAGGATATGTTGTGTGGTTCCTGAGTTATGCTGTCACAGATGGACGGACAGATATTTGGTGAATTATAGTAGGATTCTTGTCGTGTTTAAATTTCCCCACCAAATAAATTTCAATATGAAATGTAAGTTTATGTTAAATTGGTCACTAGATTGTGCCCCTTGTTTTTTTTTTGAAAATTCAGACCTTTTTTTTTTAGTGCTTGTAGAAACTTGAAATTCTGCACTCACACTCCCCTCAATGAGTAAGGGAAATGTTTTTTGTTTTTTTAAATTATGCCCCTAAATAAGTTCTTAGAGCCCCCCCCCTCTATATGTCAATATGCAATGTAAGTTTATGCTAAATTGGTCATTAGTTTGTGCCGCTTGTTTTTTTTGAAAATTCAGACCTTTTTTTAGTGATCACAGCCCAACAAAAGGTGAGAGAAATAACTTATTCATTGATCATCCCTTTTTCCAACTTTTTAATTTAACAGGATATATGGATGGCAGAGATTCATAATTTCCCTTGGAATGCTAGTTGGTTATGCTATTTCTATGATAACCTAATAATTATTAACAAAACATTTTTCTTTACCCTCAGATGTTCTTCAAACTGCAAGTCTAATTTTTTAAGTAAATAAATAAAATTTTAGTTTAACTTACTTTTCTTTTTATTCAATAACATAGAATAAGCCAGTCATAATCAAGCTTAACCCATACTTCACACATAAAACTATAGAAATTATTGGGTTGGTCAAAAGGTTTCTGTTTTGGTTATTAGTGGCATTAGGAGCATTTAGTTTTAACTAACTTCATTCAAAAAGATCAGTTTTGATTGTATTATGACAGCTTTTTTAAAAAGGTTTTTCCAAAATTGACATATTTTTGTTTATTGATTCTAACATTGAAAATGGAAGAAAATAAGCAAAATGTTTGGCATATAAGGCTTTTTTTTATTTTCCGAAAGGTAAAAATGCGACACAAATGCAAAAAAGATTATGAAGAAGGCACTGCGATGATCAAATGTATCAAGTGGTTTTCAAAGTTTCATCTAGAGATTTTTTGTTGAATGATGCTCCACAGTTAGGTAGACCAACTGAGGTTGATTGATAGCAATCAAATCAAGACATTACCTGAGAATAATGTTATATATGACACAGGTGATAGCCCAAATACTCAAAATATCCAAATCAATTGTTAAAAATCATTTGCACCATTTGATGTGTGGCCTCCACATAAGTTAAGCAAAAAAAACCAACTGGACCAAACTTCCATTTGCGATTTGCTACTTAAAAGTAATGAAAATGTTGTTTCTGAAACAAATTGTGATGGATGATGAAAAGTGGATACTTTACAACAATGTGAAATGCAAGAGATTGTGAGGCAAGTGAAATGAACCACCACTAACCGTAACAGAGGAGAGTCTTTATGCAAAGAATGTGATATTGTGTATATGGTGGGATTGGAAGAGAGTTCTCGAGGTGTTCCTTCCAGAAAACCAAACGATTGCTTTGAACAAGAATTGACAGCAGCGATCGACAAAAAGTATCTGGAATTAGTTATGGGAAAGAGCATAATATTCCGCCAGGATATAACACTACACTGCTCGTTCTTTTGGTAACAAGGC
The DNA here is from genome assembly GCA_006491835.1 of Architeuthis dux. Taxonomy (NCBI): domain Eukaryota; kingdom Metazoa; phylum Mollusca; class Cephalopoda; order Oegopsida; family Architeuthidae; genus Architeuthis; species Architeuthis dux. The sequence continues at coordinate 5,821,299 of VCCN01004206.1, read as the reverse complement.
AAAAAGTCTTTCAACTAGGCTGCAAAGTTTTTTGCTCATCCGCAATATTCAGCAGATATTACATCTTTTAGATTACCATTTATTCTGGTCTTCAGAGAATTATCCTAATAAAAATAATTTCAATTACCAGGAAGACTAAAAAAGGCACCTAGAGTTGTCCTAGACTGAGAAGGATGAAAAGTTCGGGGAGGATAGAATTATGAAGTTGCCTGAAAGATGGAAAAAGATAGTGGAATAAAATGGTGAATATTTTGTCACAAAGAAGACTGCAAAAGTAGAAAATACAAAAATTGTCTTATTTGTACTTAACAAACCAAATGAACTTTTTGGTTACCTAATAATTCTAGACACCATACATGGTAGTAGTAGCAGCAGAAGAAGGAGGGGGAGGAGGTTTGGTTTCTTGGGTTTAGCGGCATGTCAACCTTTTTGTAGGTCATTGAATGCCGGAACTGGTCTTAGTTGCAGATATTGTTAAGTAGTTGCAAAAGGTTCTTTTATTAAATATAGTCTTGCAGCTTTGGTGAGAGGTTCTTCCCTTTCAGGGTGGGGGTGGGGATTGAGTAAGGTTTGGTCAAGTTCCTTTCCTTTGACCTGTCTGGACATACCAGGAATTGAATTCCTGACAGCATAGCTCTCCGGGTCATTGGAGGAGGTGGAAGAAGAGCAAGTAGTCTTTCTTTGAGTCAATAGATTCTCATACTTGTAAAATATTGTGATATGGAAATATTCTACGATTATTATTTTCAATATAATAAAAAAATTTTAAAAATTAAAAATCGCAAATGGCCATTTTTTTTTTTTTTTTAAATACAAAAATGCAGACCTCGGATATTCTATTATGACATCATAGCAGCTGGTTAAATAAAAACTGATCCGGAATAGATGTTCTTTTAATGACATCACACCTCTTCCTTCCTCTTTCTGTTGATTAACTCTTGAAGTCCTAAAGAGCATGAGGCTGCACGTAAACAAACATGGCCAAAAATCCTAAAACGCACAAGTCTTTCACAAAATTTTCACAACAATCTGCGCACAAGTAAAGACAATATAAACATTTGAAATAAACAAACCCATTTTTAGCCATTTTCTGCTCAATCATTACAAGATTTAGAAAATTTTCAACAGGATGTTAAGAGTTAACATAATCGGAACCGACCGACCAACAGATCGAAAAGTGTCTTATTGAGATGCATTTGGACTCATCTAAAAAAAAACAAACGAGAAAGCATTTAGATAGCACATACCTCTGCTAAATGCCATTGTCACTAAAAAAAACTGGATGAAAACCCATATATAGCTACGATGCAGGGGATCTAACTGTAAAAAAATTACTAGAGCCGTCCCAAAATTTAATCAATTCTCCTTTAGGGTCATTCCACGTCAAATCAACAAGGAGTTAAACCATGACCATCACGGATTCGGCACAATTATAGATCTTTATGAGACGAATAGAATTGCACCTGTCTCTTTGCAGTTTTCAGTTGTCTACTCACAATCACATTCCGTATCTTTTCTACAAAAAACAATGTTACATACATAAACATTTGTATATATTTCTTCAATTGATTTAAAACTTCAAAGACGTACGTATACAACTGTTTATTCAAAAACATTCAGATGTCGGCTGCTTCTGTTAACTACTTACTCGTTTCTCCAAATGGCTACTACAAAAAACACACGCATGCTTCTTCCTGTTAAAATGACAGCTGTCTCACTGCTACACACACAAGGTTGAGCAAATGAATTCGCCACATAAATTTAATTCTGTTGATGAGTTCATTAAAATCCTTGTAGCACAAGTTACCATTTGTTCTCCGCTATGAAATTTTGTACATATTATGCCAAAGGCCAGACCAATTATTTGTCAAATTTAGAAAAAAATTGGTCATGTTCAATGACCTATAAATGGTCAAGATCGAGGTCAATTATTTGTATTTGACTTCTGAGGTAAAAATGCATATAATATAAGTTTTAGATCTATTTGAGTACTTTAAAATGGTATATAAAAGAGCTTTCTAGAAATATTGATTTCTATCGAGATATTGATTTTCAAACTTTGTTATTACCTTAAAAAATTCACATCTTTGCCAAAGTTCAGAGGTCGGTATCTCCGGAACATGGTGAGCTAGAAATATGGGTGCCATTCAATTTGTCTCATAATGATCTATAACTGTGCCAGAATTGAACAAAATTCATGATAGGTCATGGTATTTTTGCCTTAGAAATTTGTTGATTTGACATAGAATGACTCTTTAGCCTATGGCTCACCTTTCCACAAAATGTCATTGAAATTCATTGAGACCTTTTGGAGATATTGTATGGACAAACATAAATGAATACATAGATGTATGAAAAAATATCTTTCAATCGTAAAAAAAGATTTCTGGATCCGGCCGAAAGTTTAACCAATTTTCATTGAAATTCATTGAGAACTTTTGGAGACATTGCATGGATATATAGCTACGATGCAGGGGATGTGACTGTAAAACCATTCCTGGATCCACCCCAAAATTTAATAAGTTCTTCCTCAGCCCATGACCCACCCTTCCAAAAAGTTTCATTGAGAACTTTTGGAGATATAGAGTGAACAGACAGACAAAAGTGAATACATATACCTCTACCAACATTTTAGGCAAAGGTAAACAATGTATATTTATATATCAGACCTACTGATCATCATACAACTATTATTACAAACTGATGATATTTCAGACTCTTGATTTTCCATTTTATTCTTAATACAACTACACTTCCAATATGTAAATGCACCAAATTTACAAAACCGTTATTTTTTATTGTAACTTTATTCTGATAAAATTCTCCATAGTTTTAAGCCCGTCCCCCAGACATGGTGTAACAACTTCTGTATGTTAGGTGTGTGGCAATGTTTTTAACTTTTTTAATAGGACACAGCAAAAACCTGGCTTTTCCCATCAATTTGGGAACATGTAAAGCAACACATCTATTTTCACAAAAGAAATTTTTACATATTCATGAAAGTGATTAGCTTAGCTTATTAACAGACACTTTGGAACCAGTTTATTAAATTTAAAAATTATTAAATTAAAGCCTCCAAATTACGATAGTGGCATCAGTTGATAAAGATAAAAATGGGCAACTCTCTAGGCTAGGCCAGTCCCCCCCCCAAAAAAAAAAACCCCTATTTATTATAATTTAGTAGACATGTTGTTTCAGACATGATTTTGTTGGGGTTTTTTTAATTTAAAAAAAACCCCAAAAACAATGAAAATCAAACAAAATTTATGTGAAAAAAACCGGGTGGCCCCTGTTTGGGGTGGGGGTAGGTGTCTTACCTCTCTGCAGGGGATGCAGTCAGCATATTCTAGGCCCCAGCCAACAGGGCCGGGCCCCTGTTTGGGGGGGGGGGTCTTACCACTCTGCAGGGGATGTCAGCTGATAAACAAAACTTTTTTTTTTAACTAGAGTCTTGCGACTTTGGTGAAAGAACAGGTGGCCCTTGTTGGGGGGGGGGGTCTTACCCCTCTACAGGGTACAGTCGGCAAATTCTAGGCCCCAGTCGACAGGTCCATATACTGACTGAAGATGATTACTGTAACTTTTGTATTGTATATATAATGAATAAATTGTCAGTTTAGCTCAGTTGGTAAGAGAGCCACCCACCAATCACTTGGTCATGATTTCAAATCACGGTTGGGGAATGTTAATTTTATATATCGGTTTGGTTTAACATGAATATGATAGACAAACAACTGAAGAGTTTACACCCCTGAATTAGGTGAGGATCAGTTCTTGTTCTTGTTGTTCTTGTTACAGGGGGAAAGTAAAGACAACTCCAACTTGGCCTGGAGTTTGACAACAAACAGAACGGTAATCAAGAAAGGCAATTCTCAAGAGACAATCATCAGGATTAGATCCTCAAATGTTGACCTCTATTCCTGTAGAACTGCTTTGATTCCGAGATGCGTACAAGCTGTTCAAACAAGCTTTGAGATCTACTTTCTTCTCATGTTAAAAAAAAAAAAGTAGTTACATGATGTAATGTCAAAGGGATTATATCAAATAAGAGAGCATACGAGCGGAATTGTTTCAATTAGATAAATGTATCATATTTCATAGCGGTTTGGTATCTTCTTTCTACTATAAGTTACTTATATAAATAAATATCAAACAAATTTGCAACTTCTGAGATCTGAGCCTATTCTCAGTCAGTTCGACGACAGTGAAACCTTGATTATCTGAACATCAGTTATCTGAACAAGATTTCAAGGTCTCGTAATTGTGTTCAGTATGGCTTCGTTCTTTTATGATCAGATCAGTTACCCAAACAATCAATTATCCCACCACTATACACCCTGTCTGTCTCATTTGGATAATCAAGGTTGCCCTGTATAGTGTCGATGTCCAATGTTAAACCAATTCTTCATATCTTAGGTTACAGCCTTGAAATTCTTATAAAATTGAAAAGGCTTTTTTTCTTCAAATTGGAAAAAAAACAAACACAAATTATAATTTTTTTAACCTATCAATTCAAATGAGTATAAGTGTATGTATTTTAATATTTTAATATCCACATTCCATCCAAAATACAAAGATATAAAGTCTGGTTTGGTCAGTCACTCAATAGAAGCTGAACATCTTTTGGCAACATGCTGTATTGAGGGTGATCAATTAAAAGATTGGAAAAAGGGGTGATCAATGAATAAGTTACTTCTCTCACATTTTGTTGAGCAGTGATCACTGAAACAGTCTAAATTTTGAAAAAAACAAAAACAAGCTGGTACAAACTAGTGATCAATTTAGTATAAATTTAGATTGCAAATGGAAACCCCCCTCCCCATAAAACCTATTTAGGGGGTGGGGATTTTGAAAAAACAATAAAAACAATTTTTCTAGACATAACAAGGAGCATAGGTTTAAATTTTCAGCATTCTAGCGCCATTGGAGCAGCCTGTACATGTGATACATACATAGCCAGCCAGGCAGACCAACTTGAAAACTAAAAGAAACCTATGTTGACAGTTTTGTTTGATGGTTTCTAATATCACCTTAAGCAAGTATATCAGTAACACATGATTCACATGTTTGTTTTGGGGTAGTCATTGTTTTTGTACTCTTGAATGGGCAGTGTTTTAAGAAGAGTCATCTTTCTTTGAGAATTATTATAGTTGCTTTTCTTAACTATAATATTAACCCTTTGAACACTGACCCCACTCACATGTACGACTCCCTCATACTGACACCCAGGAGCTATATATAACGTGCGCTGTGTTTGATCTATATCCGCCTAGTCAGATGACGGACAGAGGGTCACAATTCCGGGAGCACGAAAGCTCACATGGGCAGACAAACAGCAAATATAAATTGTGCCGAGTCTGATCAATGTCTCCAATTCAAATTAGGGTCAGTGGGTCACGATTCCTGGAGCGTCGGGCATTGTAAACAAAATGCATGTGTTAGTGGATGCTCGTGTTTATGGACTTTCAAAAGGCGGCCGTTAAAAAGACCGCCCGCATTCAAAGAGTTTATAGTCTTTCATAGCATTGTATCTGACTCCAATTTTTAAAAAGCAACCCACATTATCTAAAACTATACAGATTGTGAAAACACAAAAAAAACAAACAATGCTTTTATCACATTTCAGAGTGAATTTATTGTACATTGTACTTTAGTATTTCTGATCATAAATTGATAGTCTAAGTTATTTAGATTTTTAGCAGTTGTTTTTAGAGTCAACACTCACTGTCTTTAGAAATTCTCTAATATACAAATGGCATAAAAAGCTAAACTTTTTAAAGATCTGGTTCTTTTCTATCCCTGTAGGAATCCCTCTTCATGTAAACTTTGTTTGTTGAAGACACAAGTTGAACAATAAATGCCCTCTCTATAAAAAGTAGTTTAATACCAACAAAGTTCTGGGATATCCATATGGCATTGTTAACTAGAAGAGCAATCCCATTGGTTTACTTTATAGGGAAAGTTGCTTGGAAAAAGCACATGGAAAGCTATATAGCTCTTACAAGATGTCATTACTTTTAAAATAAAGAGTATTACATTATTGTGTTTTAAGCTTTCAAATAGTAATGATGCTATTTGAAAGCTAAAAACACGATAATGTAATACTCTTTATTAAGCATAGCATATAGATTGTAATGATGCTATTAGCTTAATAATAAAGAGTATTACATTATTGTGTGTTTAACTTTCAAATAGCATCATTACAATCAACATTCTATGCTTAATAAAGAGTATTACATTGTGATTTTATCAAGCTAATAACATCATTACAATCTATATGCTATGCTTAATAAAGAGTATTACATTATTGTATTTTTAGCTTTCAAATAGCATCATTACAATCTATAAGCTATGCTTAATAAAGAGTATTACACTATTGTGTGTTTAGCGTTCAAATAGCATCATTACAATCTACATGCTATGCTTAATAAAGAGTAATGCATTATATTGTGTCTTTAGCTTTCAAATAGCATCATTACAATCTACACAATATGCTCATAACCTTAAATCTGGATGTTTTTAAACATTTGACCTTTTAAATAGTTACCAATTTCTTTAAATACCACAAAGAAGACTAAAAAAAAAAAAAATGAAGTTGGATTGCTTTACAAAAGATCTGTTAGCTTTCTAATGACTGAAGAAAGATACATTTTTGTTATCACTTTTGAAACAGGTGAAGTAAAATTAATTTGAAAGAATAACCCTATCAAATATGTGCAAGCCAATAAACTTCTATATTCCCACCCACAATCTTGTGATTGTCAGCTTTGAAGCAAGCCTTGCACATTCAGACATATATAGGAGTGGGTGGAAACGAGAGGTGGTGGGAGGGTTTTTGGTAGGTCAACCGGTCAGTGACAGCAATTGGTACTAGAGATGTCACCGCATCTAAAGAGTAAACAATTTTTTCTTGGAATAGCATTTTGCACGTATAGCCTATTGATACTGCACTGGACAAAATATTACAAGCTTACTCAAAGGGGTAAAAAGGATGGCAGACCCCTATAGCTAGCTTGGGCATCTAGCAGACGGAAACTCATGTCAAACCTACGACCTTGGGGCCTCGCTCCTATTTGTACCACCTCGGTGGACCATAGGATGCAAACCCTTGGTTTAAATGGTGGGATCAGCTGTGCGCACATCGCACTTGACTTTAAAACTTCATTGTGCAAATTAGGGGGTTATTTCACGTCCATGGCACCCCGCCATCTAATGAACCCATAATCGTGGAAAACCCTCCCAAAATCTTTGTCCGCAAAGCCAAGCCATTCATTCATATTGCCAGGCAGACAGATTTGCATATATGATACCCAAGTACAGGCAGTCCTCAAAGATTCGTCCGTTCTACTTTTGTACACTTCGGACCCTATAAATTAACACCCCTAATTCAATTTCCATACCATAAAAATTTGGACATTCGCACATTTTTTTTTTACTGAACTGCATTAGACCTCGGAAATTCATGCTTTTATTTCTTCATTTTCCAGCTAATTTCTAAGGGCACAATACGTTTCATAAAATGCTCAAATAATAATAATATATTGTATGCAAACATTACTTTTATTTATTGCAGGTTTGGCTAAAATAGACTAGAGAATCGTTTATTTACGAAAATTAATAAACGGAAATCATGTACGTACACCGGTAGATCGAAATACACAGGCGAGCGCGATATTCCGCGAGACAAATTTTACGAGAATTATTAAATAACTTTTATTATTTAAAATACATACATTGAATAATATTTTCTAGATTTTTATGTGTTTGTTTAAGGTGTTGCTTTCGTGTTTTTCGGGACTCCCCCCCCCCCGCTCGTTTATGTTTGTAAACAAACCAACACCATTTATTCACTGTATTAACTACACTGAAGTTGTGTACACCACACATGCATGCGTGCGTGTGATGTCATGATAATAAGTATGTGTGTGTTAATGAGAATGTGTATGTATGCGTGTGTATTTAGCTATCAGGGAACGGAACCCCCTAATTAATATGTAATTCAATGATTCAAGATTCAGAATTTCAACTTTCATACGGTTTTCCAGGAACACAACAGGTACGCAAGTAGAGGACTGCCTGTATTATCAATTCTTTTATTCATAAGTGTCCTAATTGCTGTATATACTTGTGTATAAGTCGATGTTGTGTACCTTGATTTATTAGTTTATGGCAACCATGGGCAACCACATGCGGCCCTTTTCACTTTCTGAATGGCACGCTTAATTCCATGAGGAAAATAACGTTTTGTTAAAATTTCATCTAAGAAAAAGGGAACCTTTTTTTGAAGAAATGAGAAAATTTCAGGATAAGTGGACAAATCATTACTTCTTTGTTGAAGTAAAAAACAGACCAATGTGTCTAATATGTTCTGAATCCACTCTGCATTTAAGGAATTTAACGTTAAGCGTCATTACACAACTAAACATTCCGGGTTTGATAAATTTAAAGGAGATATCAGAAAGCTTAAAATTGAAACACTAAAGAAACAGATCGGTAGCCTAAATATGCTTTTTTTCTAAATAGCAAACAGAGCTCAGAGAAATGGTGGCTGCAAGATATGTTGTTAGCGGAAAAGTTCCAAACATTCTAAAAAATATTCTGACGGTGAATTTGTGGCCCGGTTTATGATTAGCAATATCTGATGCGGCCCGCTGCTCGTAAAAGGTTGCCCATGCCTGGTTTATGGTATGCTTTGTGTATAGGTGGAACCCGGTTTCTGAGGGATAATTAGCACATGTAGGTCCTATTATATTATATTATATAATATGAGAAGCTACACAATTTTAAGTTTGTGAGCTTATTTATTGAAGGTGTTGTACGCCTTTTCATTAATAATTGGTATATATTTTATATGTTCATTATTTGCTGGCAGTAACCATTAAATATCTTTCATTTTTCGAGCCAAGGGTTGCTCCTAAGTCCTTCCCATTATATTTGAATTTCAACCTTACAAAATTATTACTCATGCAATTTTTGGCTTAAAAATTTGGTCTTCAAAACCCGACTTATACATAAGTATATACAAGTTCATCCTCTGTTAGTTTAAGATCTAAAAAACTAGTCATTTCTTTTTTGTTAAATGTTTTAAAAAAAGCTTACAGGGTTGGATCAGTACTTCTGTTGCTCGGTATGTAGTTTTTAGCTGAATTTTGATATGAAATTTCCACTGTATAATGTTCAACATGTTATTAATAACCACTACTGAATTAAGTGCATTGACAAGGAAGGAGATTATTCTTTTTTCATTAGGCTACAGACTTATTAAGGTAAAAATAAAAGCAAGAACCGTGACCCCCAATTCATACATCTCAAATTTACTAATCACAATCTATCTTTTCCAAATATCTACTAATATGATACACCATGTGTATGTCTATCTATATTTTTTGTCTGTAACATGTCAAGGGAGACAACTATTAAATGCTAATTATAGAGTAGTGTCTCTTATATTTTTTTTCATTCGGGTTGAACATTAAGAAAATGCAGAGCAACATAAGGTTTTTTATATTTTGCAAGTACAGCCCTCAATTTTTTATGGTATGGGTAAACTAGTATATATATATATATATGAAATCAAATGGATAATTTTATATCCGACATATGATAATTATAAAGACATTTATTAGTTAAGAACCTATATTTGCCTGGCACCGGTGTGAACGACTGCTAAACGAGCGGCCTAAATCATAAGTAAATGAAAAATACCAGCACCATGCGGGAATCGAACCCGCGTCCACCTTGGAAGCAACCGTATATGCAGGTTCTGCTCTACCACTGAGCTAACGACAAACTCTCATGGTAGGCAGGAGTTTTTAATCGTATACTTTGCTGGTCTCCCTACTATCACATTCGTATTTAGGCACAAATATAATCTCTATGTCGACAGTATGAAATCAAATGATGGATAATTTT
>VCCN01004206.1:5769824-5784817 GCA_006491835.1 Architeuthis dux | reverse complement strand
GTTAGAAGCAGTTAGCAGTTTAGGATCCGGCAGACAGACGACTGGTCAGGGGAGAAGTAGTTCCCCTTTCACCTGGACGGGTGAAGGAAGGAGGAAGAACCCTTGATTTTCTTAGTAGTAATTCAGAAAAGTGACCAACTCGTTTAGAAAACTAAATGAAACAGAATTCCATGTCTCAAAATAACCCGCGAACCGGCCCAGAAAAGACTCTTATATCGACGGAAATAAAACCACAGATTTCCAATTGAAGAACCTGAATTTTGTCGTCTTTTCTCTCCACCCACGTGGGAGATCCTTTTCTCCGAAATTAATTTTCCTCCACAAAACATTTCAGCTGCCGTCAACAGACCCGGAACGAGACGTCATCATCACCCCTCTCTCTCTCTCTCTCTCTCTCTCTCTCTCTCTCTCTCTCTCCCTCTCTCAAATATAGGTTCCCAATTAATACATGTCTTTATAATATCATATAATTTTCTTTTTTTCGAAAATGTTTTTATCTATTTTTTTAGAGGTGGGTCCATTTTCTTTGTAGTGCCAAATATTTAACTAGCATAGTACCTGTCAAAAATGACGGGGTTATTTACTCATTGATTGGTACTTTTGCCTAGGATCAGAGTATGTGTGCTCTCTGCCTCGGATCAAAGTGTCACTCTCAGGCACGTTTGCCAATGATCAGAGTGTCGTATCTGTGCGCTCTGCCTAGAATCGAAATGTCGCTCCCCAGCACTTTTGTCTAGGATCAGAATGTAGTATCTGTGAGTGTACACTCATTGAAAAGCGTTACACACACACACACACACACATACGTACACGCACGCACACACACACACACACACACGCGCACACACACTGAGTTATCTAATTGTCTAACACTTCCATGATCAGTTTTTTGAGTCGGTACAACAAAAAACAAAGATCCTTATACACATACGCCCGTTCGCGTGCGTTCGCGTGCGTTCGCGTGCGTTCGCGTGCGTACACACGCTACTGCTCCTCCTCCCTCGCCTCTTTGTGTCTGTTTTCCCCCCCTTCTCTTTACTTTACCACTCTCTCTCTCTTTTTCGTTTTCTTTCTTTCTTTCTCCTTTTTACCCTCTCTTCTCTCTGTATTATTCGTTCTCTCTTCACTTCATATTTAGTGCAGCCAGGAAATACAATCAATGAACTTATATTAGCATCGTACGCACTCAAAAGCAGATACGACGCACTTTATAAAAACAAGACGGTATGTCCGTAAATAAAAAGCACGAATGCCGGGAAATATAGATGTTATCGCAATAATTTGTATGGCAAGTGGCAACAGAGAAGAAAGATTGGAGAACATTTTAAATATAAAAATTATTTATGTAAACTACTGATATATTTGTATTGAAATGGTTCTTCGGACGGTTGAACTCCTTCTTGTTATTTGTGTTATAAACACGACGTTTCGGCCGATCCATTCTTCGGCCTTCTTCAGGTGTAAAATCCGAGTGTGATGGGTTAAACAGAAATTATGCTTAAAGGGGGGTAGCCCTTATAGCGCATGGCCCGGGTGTTTCTGTCCGAAGAACCATTTCAATATTAATGACCCTTCTCAAAACTATAGAAAATGATATATTTGTGTTTGGAAACTTGCCTCACACGAAAAAAACAAACAAACGGTGAACCTTAAGCCACTGTACTACAATGGAATTTAGCCCGAAACAAATTTAAAAAATTATTTTTTTAAAATTCGTAATGTTTAAAAGAATTAACTAATAAACCGATTTCGATAACATTTTGGTTATTTATTCATTTATTAATGCAGCTTTTTTATTTACATTGCATTATTTACCATGTGCATTGCAACCTATGCATTTTCATCCCTTTTATTACTGCAGGCACAGACAGAGAAAGAAATATCTTTCTTACGCATATCGCTAATATTTACTCTTTCTTTCTCTAGTATAATCAACACTCTAGCTTGCTAACAGCAGTCTGACCCTTAAAGGCTATTATCACTATAGGCACTATTACTACCGCTGCTACTATTAGCTTTTCGCAATTCTTCCCCAATCCTACTCTTATCTCTCTTTTTCTCTTTTCTATCTTCTGTTATTTTCATATTATTATATGATATTACGAATGAAAGGAAAAAGGGTGATGAAGGGTCCTACTTGACAAATAAAAACTTTCTAAGAATGTACGTGCAGTTTGTAATGGACACATACGTATTTTTGTACTCACACACTCCAGTCAACAAGTGAAACCACTTGACACACATTTTCCTTTGGAAAACCCAGATTTTTATTCCGAGAAATAAAGTTATCTATCCACGGTGCTTTTAGATGACCAACTTTCAGGACATGAAAATAATTGACTCGCAAAACCTTGTATATTCTCACCTTACATTTCATCCTGCAACTTTTGAGGATACCCAGTTCACCGGCCGATATTTCGACTAGCCACACATCCACCAATCACCTCTTGCTATAAGAAGACGAACTATTTTTCATTCTTTGTTTAGTCAATTTTGTCGCCTGACAAATCATTGACGGTTCCACCCATTCCACAGAGACTCGCTTCTCACCTCTGATTATGTACGTACACATTCATACATACACACACCCAATCTTTTCCTTAACATCTTCAACAAACTAAGGACCCTTACTAAGTAGTAACCTGAACTCTTTAAATGCATTCTTTCTTCTTGTTCTCAACAGCTGAGAAATACCTTATTGTTATATCTTCTGTAATAAATATTCTTCTTCTTATTGTTGATGAGTATTTGTATTCTTTATTTACATTGCGTTATTTACCATGTGCATTGCAACCTATGCATTTTCATCCCTTTTACTACTGCAGGCACACACAGAGAAAGAAACACCTTTCTTACGCATATCGCTAATATTTACTCTTTCTTTCTCTAGTATAATCAACACTCTAGCTTGCTTACGGCAATCTGACCCTTAAAGGCTATTATCCCTATAGGCACTATTACTACCGCTGCTACTATTAGCTTACCGTTAGAGATCACTACGCTCTTATCTTTGTTATTGTTTTCACCCTTAACCTTTCCACTATCAAATGGAGTCAGATATATTTAATAATGGAGTTAGAATAAATATTAATCTTAATTACATCAATATTATCTTCTTTTACAATCCTTGGTCCTGGAACCTGTTGTGTGCCCTCGAATCGCTTCTTCATAGCATGCCCAATATGAAGTTCTTTGGAACAAAAACATCATCTGAAACCTAGTTGGGCCTTCTAGAACTTAATTAACACTAGTGCACATACATTTGATGCACAATTAAGACTTTCCATACCATTTCATTTACCTATCAGCGGTTTTGAAACTGGGGTCCGTTGACCCCTGGGAGTCTATCAAATAATGCTTGGGTCCGTAGCAATGTCACTGGAAAACGGAAAAATTATGCCGTGCATTAAAATCTTTTTTGCGATAAAAGATTCCATCACTTTTGGAATTAAGACACTAGAGTGTCCTGACTTGACCTGACCTAACCGCGTGGTGGAATGGTAATTGGCTGAGTCACTGGACCAATAAAAATTGGCTGAGTCACTGGACCAATAAAAAAAAAAAAGTAAAAGTTATTCGCGTTTACCTGTATGGACTGTTCAAACCGCAGAGGTGTTTGCAGCAAGAATTTACAACGAAAACACGTTTAAGTATAGTTAATTCAAATATCCAATATGTTAAATTTCGATATTTCACGAAAATATTATTAGAAATATTATCTCCCTTTCTCCAAATTTTCCTCTTACCCCGAAACAGAAATTAAAGGGGTTAAAATTGCGAACTTCACCATTGGTTGAAATTCAACCAATCAGAAGCCCCTAAAAAGCCATGCGAAGTTCGAATGCCTATCCCATCCTCTTTCTGACCCAGCAGCCTTGCTGACAAGACCTACTTCAAAGGGGTTAGCCCCCTTTTGGGCTAAACTGCTAGCAGCAGCTGCAGTAACGTGTCTATCTACAAACTTCTTCCTCACCATGCAGCCGTCCTGAAAAGACCTACTTCAGAAAGGGCTTAACCCCTTTTGGGTTAAGCTGCCAGCAGGCAGTGGCCCCGAGACCAACAACTTCATTTTTCACCTTCTAAGAACTCGTACAGACAACATCTATTTTTACTGACAGAGCTCACCAACTATGGACTCTTCAATACAAAGTGCTTTTGTAAGTAATTTCGTTCTAGGCAGATGGGAAAATATACCCAACACAAAACTCTTCACATCAAAATTTCTCCTTTCCATCATCACATGGCGCTCAGGACTCAAGAGCACAATGAACTTTCCGGCTACACAAAGACATCATCTCCGTCGAAGAAGTAACGCTTTCTCCTGCAACATGAACATTCGGTTAATCGGAACTAACTCGATTTAATCTCAGTGAGTTTTCTCCACACCAATCCCTACCTTTTCGCAATTCTTCCCCAATCCTACTCTTATCTCTCTTTTTCTCCTTTCTATCTTCTGTTATTAAAGATCGGATTATAACGAACCAAAAACTTGTTGCATTGTTGTCTTTCTTCTCATACTTTGATTCAGCACGATCCTTCTCGCGTCATAACATGCCACAAAGAATCCCAACATCTTCACCAAAAGGGATTCTTTTACATTTTCCGAAAAAGGTATCTTTCTTTTTCTTTACAATATGTTTTATTTCAACAGTAGAAGCTGTCCCAGTTTGTCCGGAAAGATGCTAAATTCCAACGTCTGGGGACTGTAGCGGTTAAATTTAATCATAATTTGATTTTTGTAAAAGGTTTTCACCATTGAATAATGACTAAAATAAGATTTTAAACACCATTCATCTTGTCTTGAACAACATAACTTACGCAGCGTGGATTGAGGCTGAGGTAATATATATTTCCCCGCCACAACACAACATATTTTCCATGGACACATCCATACGTACATGGCTCTATATGAACTTCTCCTTGACAAATTCTTCAGAGAAAAACCAAACCTCAAATCCATCTGCTCAAAACCAGTGAATGAAGTCCAGGAAACCTATGCAAGATCAGCAGTTGACAGAAACACGATCCCAGAATGCATCGCTAATGCCCACGACCGCCTGCTTCAATTCCTCACCGACGAAGATGTTATTGAGCAGCTAAAAACATGGGAAGCAGAAAAATGTTCCAACGCAGTGTTCAAGTCAATAACAAGTTACCCCCATCATGTTGAAACCATCTTCGTTCTTCGTCGAAGCTTCAAGAAATTCTGGTCTAGTTCTCCATCTGCAAGCTGAAGAGACGAGAATATATCTGTGACGAAGAGTGAAATACCGTTTGTCTCCATTGGCGCAGACCACGCATGCGAACAGCTGAATAAGATATACTCAGTTAATTGTTATTTCCAATAATGCTATTTCCATATCCCGTCACAGAGATTTATCAGTAGATTGCTGTGTCGTGGCTGGAGGTTGAGAGATGATCTTACTCGGAGTCTGGTCAACAGTTATGTCGGTCACACCGGTCACACCGGTCACAAAGAAGAGATAAAGAAAAGAAACAAAACGTCTATCTTTGATGTAAGATATTACAAGTCACTACCTTTATTTGTGTTACTCTGTTAGTAGAGTTGTTAGTTCGTTCTTTTTCTGTTGATCGGTGGAAGAGTATTTCAAACTAAACTTGGGAATGCGTTGGGTAGATGAATACCGTTTATTCGGACAGCAATTCTAGTGGCGGGTTCCAGCGAAACTGCTAAGAGACCAAGTATGCCGGAATGTATAGTTAATCCCTGGACACAGTGTTGAGGAAGGGGTGGCCACAGCTGAAACTTATCGTTTTCCAATGATATCAACTAACCATCAACTAACATCACTAAGTTTCCCGTTTGTCTTAGATTTTTAGTTACAGTTTACGACCCTTCTCGTGATTCTAATTCTAATTTTAGAACATCGTGTTTTTGGAAACATATTCTTTTAGCACTTAACAGAATTAATTGCTTTTTCTGTTTCTACTTTCGTATCGCCAATACTAGTGTATTTTTAAGTACTTCTAAAATCTACATCTTGCTAATACGGTCTAACGGGGAAGGGAGGGGCTATTGCTAGTATTACAATGCCAATGTACGGCAGCGGTTCTTTCTGGCCACACCAGAGATGTCACGCCTCTCAACAAAGTTTAAAATGCAATTCGTTGTCACTGCTCATAAACCACAGGAACACCATGAGGTACAACCAAGTGCTGTCAAGAAAAAGCATGACGCTGTCAACAAGATCAAGGCTGCCATACTGAATCACGGTGATCCCTTTGATGCACAAGACGATCAGCTTTACAACTTCATGACACATGCATATATTCCCCAAGGGAGTGTCCAACAGATTTTGAATGTCGACGAACTGTATGAAGAGTACGTTACCGAACGCATCAATGGAGACGTCAGTCTGTGGGCACCAGTCAAGAAGCAGAACAACGCCATGTTCTTGTCAGGAAACAAAATAACTGTTTATGGTTCTAACCAGACCAAACCGAGACATCGATCAGCAGAATGCAGTCGGTAGCTACGAGTTGACTCTGACTCCCAGGGCATTGTTTTCCCCCCAGATGCATCCATCATATACTGACAAGTCGAAGAGTATACATTGCCTGGAAAAGCTGGAGAAAACCAATGAAACCCATCAAAATGCACAAACATCAGCATCTGGGGATCATGTTGGTCAAGCAGAGACGTCTTCAACACCCACGAGGAGTCCGAAGATTGCCATTGTCGATGGAATAGTGCTCGTCCAACATATATCAAAGAAACCTGGGACAATCATCACAGTCAAAGATCTTGGCCAACACTTCAATGACAGGTTCCTGGTGTTGACAGCAGAATTTGACAAGGTTATTCCGGTCTTTGACACCTACAAAGTCGACTCGTTGAAGCAGATAACAAGGAAGAAACGACAACAAGGCAAACATCCCATTCAGTACCAAACTGCTGACGATACAAACATTTAATATAATATTTGACATATACCAATGGGACGCTTCCTATGTCATAAAAAGATGAAAGCCGATCTAACTGAACACCTCGCACAATCAGTACCGAAGAATAACACAAACCCCCACAAGTTAGTCATCAAATCAGCGTCAGGCCGCACAAGAAGCAACCGCAACATGCAGTTTGAAGATAACAACCATGAGGAGGCTGACACATTGATGATCTGCTTAGAAGCAGCTACATCACAGCGATGTCCTGATGGTCTTCTTCAGCCTAGATACAGATGTCTTGGTTCTGGCTGTTGGACACTACGAAAAGCTCTGCAGGCACACTGTGATATGTATGGTATCAGGTATTTTGGAGATTGCGCCAATCTGGATTGCATGGGAGGAGACAAGGCAGCAGTGTTACCGGTATTCCACGCATTCACTGGAGCAGACAATGTTGGAACATTCTCTGGAGTAGGCAAAAACAAGTGGTTTCAACAGTACACGAAAGTTGACAGGAACCTGATCCCAGCACTGATGAAACTGACAGAGGAAGACGACCTAACACAGGATGTGAAGGATGCATTGGACAACTTTGTATGTTTGATATATACTGCCCAAAGGGCATCCATAGAACAAGTATTCCTGACCTAAGCTGACATTTGTTTTGCAAACATCTGACAGAAAGCAGCAAGTTGGTGCCCTGGAGGAGCACATTGATAGCGTGCGCCTATAGAGTAGGGTGTGGTGCCAAGCCACCGTGATGTGGCAACATCTGTTCGACCCACGCACGTGGCTATTATCAGAATGAACATGTCTGGGTGTTGGCAGGTTTAGTGATTAATAATTAAATTAAGTGGAATCTCTACAATTTAAAACACCTAATATCCATTTAATTTAATTATTAATCACTGAAACCCGTCCACAACCAGATATGAACTATATATAACAGACAATTTGTTGTATCTCCATCACTTTTTCTGAAGAAGCCAGAATGAACTGGCGAAACGCCAAAATAAACTAAGAAATCTCATTTGTACGCAACAAGGTCTTCTGAATTGTCATTTCAATCTAATATAAATATACATATAAAATCCAAATATTCACATGAGTATGTTCGTTTGGTTGTATATTTAGCTGTCTGTAGTGTCTGCTAGCTGAGATCCTACAACTCATTATGAACTGGTCCAAATGAAATAGATTGTACAACGAATAATAGAATTAAAGGGTGGGAAAATTAGACATGCCCTTCCCATATCAAAGAAGTACACCGACCAAATGTAACAGACAACCTGTGTCTGTCAACACAACGCAACAATGTTCCTACGATGTAGTCGACACAGTGAAGAAGAAATTGACAGGGAAAAGGCAGTTTCTCGACAAAAACTCGCTAAAATAGCCAAAGATGGCCAAATGAAAATACTCTTAGCACACACACAAAAAAAATGGCTCAAAATTTAAATATGGCCAAATCAAAAAGTTCATGGCCAAATATTTTTTAAAAAGGCTAGATTTGTCAACTTTATTTTGTAAGGAAATAAATTATATTTTTAATAAAATCAGATTCTTTCTATGACTTTTTTCATACTGCACGATGATAGTTGAACTTTTTTTAAGTTGAGACTTTCGAAAAACTTGAATTAATCAAAAGAAATTACCTAATAGAATTCCTCTCGAAGACCCTGCACAAACTAGTCAGTTCAATATTCACTGGGTGCTCCATAATTGCTACCTTGTGCCAGACGACTTCTACTTTGAATATCAAGTTGGAAGAAAATTAAATGTCTTCAATATTTTATAAACATTTCTTCATCATGGATTTGTAAAAACACATCAACTATTATTAACTACTAGCATGGACACCCGTAAAAAAATAACAGGTTTTTTTTAATGTATGGATCAATAAGGAGCCAAAAGCGTTTTTATTTGCTCATTTAAAAAAAAATTCAAGTATCCTAATTTTAAGTTTTTTGAAAGTCACCACTCCCAATTCTTCTTCACCAAAGGAAAGTCGAAAGAGAAATCATTTGACATTGTTGGGTTGCATCCCATTTCCCACTTCCAACTGTTTGCTCACTGTAGGCAACATCAAAGAAGCCGAAAGAAAGTGAAAGGAGGAGGAGGAGGAGGAGATCGCTGACAGACACAGATTGTCTGTTGATTTTGGTTGGTGTACTTCTTTGATACGGGAACGTCTCATTTTTCCACCCTTTAATTCTATTATTCGTTGTACAATATATCTCATGTGGACCAGTCCATTATGAATTGTAGGATCTCAGCTAGCGGACACTACAGATAACCAAACATACAACATACAACCAAACGAACATACTCATTTTCATATTTGGCTTTTATATGTATCGATAATATCAATACATTGAACCAGGTTTTCTCAGGGACTGAACCGTATTAACGACCTACTAAATATTTGTCGATATATATTAAATGTTTATGCAAAAAAGCTGCCATGTCTTATATCATTGCCGTCGGAACGAAATTCATATTGGGGGGGGGCTGCGAGCGAAGCGGAAAATTCTTTTTAGACCACACCTTTTAGATCGCTGGAAAACACCCCTATTGTAAAAAGTGCACTATTTAATTGATGGATATATGATGATGTTCAGATATCTAATTGATGAAGATGATTATGAACAAAAGGCTGCTTAGGGAATTTTTGAAAACAGAGCTTCAAAATCTGTCAGAAATCAATGTATTTTTCAAGTCATCCACAGACTCGGGATAGGTCTATACCTATGAACTAGTAAAAAATAATTGAAGGGGATAATTGGTTTATTTACTCTTTCTAATCTTAAAACTAGATTTGTAGCATTTTTCGAAACAACAAGGAACACATATTAGCAAATTATTGGAGGGGCTGAAGCCCCCACCCCGGTTCCGACGGCCCTGCAACACGCATTTTTATAAGCAGGCAAATTCGACAACTTGTTATTCAATGCAGTAGATTAAATATTAAATCCAAGGTAGGTAACTGCATTTTAAAAACCCAGAGTTGCTTCCCTTAGGTTATAAAAATATCATCGTAAAATATTGAACCTTGAAAGAATTGAAGAAAAAATGACTGCAATAATTCGAAATCATTTTTTCGAGTCTGATTGTAGAAACTATTTGCCAACGAAGTTGCAAGAAATATATTTATTCACTCACGTCTGTCTGTATGTACACACAATATCTGCAAAAGTTCGCAATGAATTTCAATGATACTTTTTGGAGGCAAAGGCCATTGGCTAAGGAAGAATTGGTTAAATTTTGTGGCGGATTCAGGAATTTGTTTTCGATTGAAAGAGGTTTTTTCTTATATTAAGAAGATGTACACAATAGTCTAAAACAGTGTTTCCCAACCCTTTTCCGAAGACCACCGCTTTTTAGAGCATATATTGCATCGTCACTCCCTAAAGTCGGTCAAAACTGATACACTGGGAATTAAATTTTGTAAATTTAAAAATTTTTTTTTTCATTATATAAATAATTTAATAGTATCAGAAAAACGGAAAATATTTTCGCTTCAAACAGCTCCACTGTAAAATCAGCTTTTCAGAAATACGATTTTATGCGTAGTAGGTATCGATTTGGATTCTTTGCCCCCTTGTCCCCCTTGTCTTCCAACGCCCTACAGCCCCATGCCTTCCAGCGCCCTTCTTGAGTCTTCAAGCCCCCCCACCCCACAAAGGGAGCAGTGGCGACCACTTTAGGAACCACTGGTCTAAAATATGAAAAATCGAAACACAGTTACTTCCCCTTGACCGTACATGGTGTTCCAAGAGTAACATCTAAGGCCATACACATTACTGGCCTACAAAGCGTACGAACTGGAGACGAGACATGGATTTTTTTTACAGGAATAATAGCTGTTGCGAACGGATTTGAAATGTTACCTGTAAGTTTTTTTAAACATTTTTACACCATAATATTGTAGAAATATTGAGTCCATTTGTTTCTACTGATCAATTATTATTATTTCTTATTGATCAAGAAGAGATATTAGTGATACAGCTTTTCTATTGTCAATGGAGATCTTTTGAAAGAAATAGATCGTGATGATTTAAAATTCCACTGGATACGAAAACGTCGAAATTTAATTTCATTGTCGGAATCTAAGTGTCATTATTAAGAAAAAATGATTGAAAAAAACATCTGAGATTAAAAAAAAATGTTTGTACACCTTATAGAACCGGAGATATTTTTGAAAATTAGTTAATTAGTGTAAATATTGTCATGACAATGTAAACAAAACATT
Organism: Architeuthis dux; assembly: GCA_006491835.1. Lineage (NCBI taxonomy): Eukaryota > Metazoa > Mollusca > Cephalopoda > Oegopsida > Architeuthidae > Architeuthis > Architeuthis dux. Next base: position 5,773,656 of record VCCN01004206.1, on the reverse strand, counting down.
TGCTGTAGAAATTTGTATTAGAAAAATATTCAAAATATTTTACGCAGCAAAACACGTTTATCTGAAAAATTGAACAAAAATCCAACGAACTGTGGAATTTTAAATCACCACGATCTATTTTATGACAAAAAATCGTGGAATAAAACTTTTGAGTATTATCAAAAAAATTATTTTCATTATTAATTATTTCTTTCTAAAATATGTAGAAATAATGATTCCATTTGTTTCTACTGATCAATTATTATTATTTCTTATTGATCTGAAAGCAGTAATGTGTATGGCCTTGGTAAAGGCCGATTTGTGCCCGAATTAACGTCATTTCTATCTAAGGGAAGCAACTCAGCACGCCAGTACGCCTAAAATTACCAGTAAAATTGAATACTCTTGATAATTATTCGGACGAGTTGCTTCCCTTAGAAACCGGCATTAATTTGGGGACGAATCGGGCGTTACTTTTTGGACCCCCTATAAGATTTTCATTCAGATTTTAGTTAGTGTATGACCTATGCGCTCTCTGAATGCATCCTAGTCAGTGTTGCCAATTTAGCGGGTTTCGCGCTAGATTTAGCGCGTTTCTTGTTTTGGCAGAGCAAAAAGCGCTAAATTACCGCGTTTTTGCCTAAAACATTTTGGCCAGTTTTGGCCATTTGCTGGCTATTTTCGACAATATTTAGCGTCTTTATGGCCATTTTTGGCAATTAAAAGAAATTTAGCGCTTTTTGGCAGTCAAACTATTTTTGAGTTGGCAACACTAATTCTGTAAATACACTGGTTCATTTGTTTTCGATTTTTTTAATATTAAACTGTAAAAACAAAGAAATTGACGAGTATGAAACATACTAAGTGTGTATTTGATATAAGAAAAAAAACTTTATCTGAATTTGTAGACAAGTTATTATTTACCTCTGCCAATGAATTTTGGGGTGGATCCAGGGATTTCTTGTTAGATGACCAGCCCATCTCCATTTTTGCTGCTTAATTATTTGTATAATATCCTTAACTCTAGTCCTCCCTCTGATCCTTTTCTATCCCTTAAAGTTATCCCTAGCATTGCTCATTCCATGGCTCTCTGTGCTATTCTGAGTTGGTTTTCAGCTCGTTTTGTTAATTTCCATGTTTCGCATCCATAAGTCATGGCTGATATTATGCAACCGTTCTTTACTTTACGCTTTATACTGAATTACAAATAAAGTTGATGGTGGGAATTCCCAGACTTTTTAAGTATATGAGTGGTTCAACTTCTGTGATGAGAGAGAGAGAGAGAGAGAGAGAGAGAGAGAGAGAGAGAGAGAGAGAGAGAGAGAGAGAGAGAGATGGGAGTTTTAGTTTCTGTCCCCAAGGACATCAGCTTCTAAAAGAATCAACATTATTACCAAATAAGCCTGTCTGCTCCAGAGTCAAACTCTGCTCCTACTTCTACTTCCTTGCGTAATTCTACTATACATTTTGGAGGTATGTAAGATTTGTCAGTTTAGCGCAGTTGGTAACACACCAGACTAGCGATCACTAGATTATGAGTTCAAATCACGTTAGGGGAATGGGTATTTTACATATCGTTTTACTCCCCTAATTTTGTTGAGGATTGTTCTTGTTCTTGTTACATAAGAAAGTAAAGTCAACTCTGACAATAACATGCCTGCAGTATAGTACCTTCCTGTCTACTACCAACTTAACGCCCCAGTAAAGCAAAGGTATCCCTATTCTTTCACACTCATTGTAACGTGTTCAGTCTGTCGTGACAGAATGCGACGGCCACTACTTCTACCTCAAGTAGGAGTTGTGGGTTGACGAAAGCCACATGGAAAGGAACATTGCGTGAGTAAGTTTCAACTAGCGAAGAGATTACAACTACAAATATTACTGGTGTACGTAAAAGAAAAAGACAACAGCAAATAGGGTGCCGAGCAATCGGGGGAAAATAAAGGGCAAGTCTAAGTGGTTTAATTTGATCTTATACCAGCCTTAAAGCTCTGGTACGGATAACCAGGCCCCCTGAGGCGAACGGGATACGAGTTCGAGTCTTGCCGAGAGTTTATCCTTTATTTTCGCTGTTTACTCGCGGCCGTAGATTGACGGTCTGGGTAGTTGTGATGAAAAGCAACTAAAATTAAGATACAAGAAATACTAGTCAAAGATCTGCTCTAATAATGAACAGTGTGATTTTCTTGGTTTTCGGGTCGTAACACTGGACTCTTCCACTGGGTGGTTAAGGGCGGGGGTTTAAATTTGTGCTGAAAATATATTTGCTGCCCACTGTTTCAAATTACGCACTATTCCCGGTAAACGAATTCAGTATTTTGTTTCTATACATCTCAATCCAAATATATCCGTGAAGTCTTTTCAACTTGGATTAACGAGTAGATCATATGAAAAAAACAGATCAGGATTATCTCCACTGTTTCAAGCTACGCACTATTCCCGGTAAACGAATCCAGTATTTTTTTCTATAAAAAAATCTTAATCCAAATATATCCGTGGCTTTTTTTCCTACTGGGATTAACGGATTAGGATAGTAGACAAGCGGTTAGCAGCACTGGAAATAGAATCGGCGAGACGATATCAAACTCTGGCTGAGACAATCCACATCCACAGTGAATAGCAAAACCGGGAAAGTCCAACCCCTCGTTCAGTAGCGCGAGAGACAGGAAACAGACAGAATAGGTAACGTGTTGCCTAAAGTTACGATTAACGGGGCTTCGATGGGCCTATCAAGCCAGAAGTGGGTTACAACAAATGCTCAAATAATCCTGCGACAACCACGATGGTACAAGCGGATGGACGACAGTTTTTTTGTTTTTATTTTAAATCAAAATCATTAATGCTACCGACTTTAACTTTTCGGGGAAGTTCCGTTCACGTGAGGGCAGACGCTTACTATGGTCAACTTACAGTCTGGTTTAAGATTGTTATGTTAGACTTACGTTACGTTCTTGTCACTTGATCCTTCTCCATTACTGCATGACTACGTAGTTGGTTCTGCTTGGCAGTTCAGGTGGCAGCTAAGAAACCAGAGAATGACGAAATTGGGGAAGAGACGAAACATTGTCTCGTCAGACGAAATGGCGGACGAAAGCGAAACGGGGAACATGGGCATCTGCTGTCGAAGGATATATGCACGTTGTCGAAACAATGTCATGAAACCCATGACGTTACGTGAACGGGCCCATAAACACTGTCTTTCGATGAAGCTGTGGTTCTTCTTGCATCTGCATTTGCATCTCTTAGATGCTTCCGGTGTGCTGCGAAGAGAGAATGATGTATTCCAAACCGCGACACCCATTCTGGGATACATACAACAAGAGCCTCGTGTATAAACAAATAACATCTTGTTTTATTTTCTTCTTGCTTTCTGCATCTATAACCCTGGTTTTATGAAGACGTAAGACAGTTCACAAAAGTTACTTGCAACTTGCCGCACAAAGCAAATAGTGGGTTTGAGCATATCTTTCGACTATCTAAGACCTCCGCAGACTATCATTTCTTAGTCAGAAAGACTAAGAAATGATAGTCTGCGGAGGTCTTAGATAGGAGGTTTTCTCTCTATGTCGGTCAGCCACATAGCTATCAGCCCTCCTCCTTTTCTCTCTCGCTGACAGTCAATCTTTAGGCTTTCTCTCTCTCCCCTTCTACCCGGAGGAATCCATTGAGAGTCGAACTCACTAACGAATTGTTTTGCGAAACTAACCATCACGCTACAGTAGGCACCCCGAAGAACTGGATTAAATGTGTGGGATTTGCAAAGCTTATTCACTATTCAGTTAGTGTCTTCGTCGTTGAACAGCTACGGAATATGGAAACATCGGCTTTCGCGTGATAACCAATGTTATCCGAT
>VCCN01004206.1:5701892-5734348 GCA_006491835.1 Architeuthis dux | reverse complement strand
CATTTGAATATTAATGACCCTTCTCAAAACTACAGAAAATTTCGTAATAGATTATTTCATCTAAAAAAATTTGGAAAATGACTATACATCTAAGACTCCGTCCACTATAATCACAAATATATCGGATTACCTCCACTATCACTTTCTCTTTGAGTATAAAGTGTACAAATATAGCTCTAACATTTGAATTAAGGGATTAATAATTAAGATGTTCAAATCCAGTTTATTTATTAATCTGATTACGATCGTTCCGTTAATACTTTGTTGAAAACAAACCCTGTCGTCGCACACAACGTAGATAAATATAGAAAGAGTAAACTACGCATTGACAAGGAGATTTCTCAGGTGATTATATATAACTTATATAAAACTTAATCCAATAAGTTGTGTGTGCAAGTACAGGATTTAAGACATGTATCCATAGCTAAAGCGACTTTGTCTTACCCCGTTGTTATTATCTCGTAAACGTATCGGATATTTTGAGATTAGCTTAAGCAGCTAATAATAGTACGTTAAACCGATAATTTGTGTAAAAGAGGAAATTCACCTTTCATTGGAGCTGTAAACTGTTGCCATATAGCGCGATTTGGATATTACAGATTAGAAGAAAGGAACCAGTTTTGTTTTTCTTATCGCTCCATAATTAACTGGGGTGACAACACAATGCTCAAGTTTCTAAAAATACTTGATTATTGATTAAACTAGTTGACACTCATTTCCGATCTTGGAGAGCTCGTCTGATATGGACAGCGCCTTACTAGCAGACGTCATTCAAATAGCTACATTCCTCATTACCCGATTTATATTCCACGTCATAGTTTGTTTACACCTAAAAAGGAACAAAAATATGAAAAGAAAACAGTAGCTGCTGACGAGATATCTCGAGACACCTTTGTCCTGGGTCTTTTTACTTCGGCAGTAAGATATTTCATAGATGGCAAGTGATGAAAGCAATGAGCGTCCTGCAGCAGCTGACAAGATATTTTGCCAAATGTGATCTCACAAAGATTCTCCTATCCCAAGTAGTTAACGTCACTGACTGGAATACGGATTGAAAGATGAGGATTTAATGTAGAAAGGGTTAATATTATCAAACCTAATGAAGGCTGGAAGATTACTCCCTGCTGCTGGTACCATGTGACCCAGTACAACCCGCCGCATGTTTCTTGGAGAGGAGACGGGTACCGTCAGTTAAGCTCATTGCCCCAAGAAATGGCGCGAAGGATCCATGATGGTACCTCAACGATCTACTAGGTCAGGGGGATAATTTGATTTTTGCTCAAATCTCAAGAGTGGATATTAGAAACTTTCACTTTGAATTGATCATTCCGGCCAATGATGAAGAAAAATAGTCAAATAACTTTCTTTCAAATATTTTTCCCATATAAATAAATGGTAATTGCTTCTTCGCTTTACGCCATTTCGGCTTACGAAAGTTTTGTCAAAGCGAACAAACGGGATATTCCAGTAAAGCATAAGTCGTCATTAACATATCGAGCACAAATGTTTTTTTTAACGACTCGATTGCCATAATTGGATAATGAGATCCAATGCGCTCTCTGACGTTAGAATGGATCATAAAAAAAATTAGAGGATTTCTAAATATGTCATGAATTTACTAAATTATAAAAATGTTTTGACACTAATAGATTAGTAGCTAAGAAATGTTCGTAGGGTTTGAAGAAGCGGGGGGAAAAAAAAAAAAAAAAATCTAAAAAGAATCAGGGTTCAAGTTATATCCGTGGAAACGAATGTTAGTATAAGAGTTCATTTTCTTCCCCTCGCACTGGGAAACCGATTTCTAGTGAACACGTTGAAGCCCCAAAAGCTAAAAAGTCGATTCATTAAATCGGAATCTTGAGGGAGATTTTGAGTTTGGAAAACTGGCGATTTATTCGGCCTTAATTCTGTTGCAACTCTTGTCCATTTACGCATTGATAAAACTAATAATAGCAACTGTATAATTCAGTGGTTCTCAACCTGTGTGCTGCCACTTTCCAAATACGCAAACTTGTATTTCGAGCCTTGAAAGAATCCATCAACCTTTTTAGCCATAGATGAAATCAAAAAGGTGATTACTACGTATATTAGTATGCTGATATACAAGTTTCGTTCATTAACTAATGAAATGTTTTCATCTAATTCATTTCACTTTTATGGCAGGTGTGCCACGTAAGTCAAATATATTTCTAATTGTGCCGTCATACAATAAAGTTTGAGAACCACTGGTATAACTATATTAAACAACTTGGGGCAATACGTAATTGATTTCCAATCATCGTAAAAGAAAATGCTGTATCTGTTTTTGAGATTTAGTGGATCTACTAAGTATGAACCAAAAGGTTCCCATGCTTTTGGATACTTACTAAGAAAAGCTTAGTACGGAACATTACCAAAAGCAGGGAAACGGGACTAGAAATATTGTCTAAATAAGGAGGGCCAACATGTCTTGCAAATAAGCATTCAGAATCCTAGCTTTTATCTGGGTTCGAATACCGACCACTGGCTGGAAGTATGCAACCATCTCGTCCACCAAGCAGACCCAGATTATGTGCTTTTGAAACAAAATCGACATCAGGTGACGTATGCAGCGGTAACTTTAAAAAAAAAAAAAAAAAAAAAAAAATCACCGAATCGACAGCCATTTTAAGGCCAGTATCTATTCTCGAACACACAAAAAAAATTGGTGTAATATACCCAAATTTGCGTTCTAGCACATTCTGGACTGCAGCGATAAAAACTCAAAGCTAAAAAGATCCATCCGTTTTTACAAACAGATTTGCGTCTCAGATGTAAATTGCAAAAATCAAAGTTTCTTCTCGTGTTGAAAGACACAAAAAGCAATGATTTTTTTTGTCTCCATTTCTCGAACAATCCATCGAGAACCATTCATTGTTTCTGTGGCAATTTGGAGATTTTACGGGGTTGGGATGATAGCTCAACGCCCAAAATAGACTCCCTTACAAAGCTAAAGGGCTCCAACTGCCCTGCTATTTACCCATAGCTGGGGAGAGAAGTTGATTCATGCCTTTCCCCCAAGGGCATTAGTGCGAAGTAGACGCAAAGTGTCCCAGCCGGAGTTTGAACTGTTTGCCGATTCAAGTCTCCGTGCCGTTAACCATTGGGCCACCTGTACCTCCTACAAGCCCAGGTCACTTGTTTGTTTTGTAAATCGTCCCAAGACGAAACAAAGTCGATAATTTGTCTCGTCTGCCTTCGCTGAAGTCTCCAAGAATGTTTATATAAAATACACAATATCTGACGAGTGAACTAAGTAAAAAGGTGAACAAGGACAATATAGATAATGATTATTACAACAAAATAATGAAACTAAATGAAGGGGGGAATGGAACATGAAGGGTAAAAGACTCAATTTACTCATTTCTTTTCTATTCTTTAAAAAAAAAAAAAAAAAAAAAAAAAAGTTACTTTTGTGATAAACCTGTGCAATAAGAAAACGTTATTTCTAAAAAATCTAATTCTAAATCCTACGACTGTTTTTTGCTGAATTTATGTAAGTAGAAACATTCGGATAATATTGCTTTAATTTGTGTCACTCCTTGTTTTCTGTACATATTTTTAGGATGTTCAGAAAACACGAATGAAATAATCACTTTAGAAATTAGTTCATTTATGCTTTTTGCTCAAGAAACACAGCGAATAATATATAAAATTACACACCAAGGGGAATAAGACGAAAATAATAACATAAGGAAATTTAGTCGTGGGTGAATTAGATTTTGTAATAAAGACTTGAGGGTGAATGACGCTGAAATGGTTTAAAGAAATACTTGGCTAAACCGTAAGAGGAAAATATACTCACTGGTTCTGTTGTAGAAGAGTTGCAATAGTAAAGAGGAAAGTTATTACTCCAATTGGGTTGAAGGCAATTGTGAGGTAAGTTCAGGTCGTCTGCTTTTATATGTAAGCATACTATCGATCCGGATTATGAATCACTAATTCAAACTAAGTGGTTAACGCATTCTGATTGGTTAGTCTCTGCGTATTTCCCCTTAAGATGGTATGAAAGTCTTATGCCAGCAAGGACGGGTTAATCGTTCGATGGAAATAACCTGGTAGCTGATTATATAACACGATGATAGTGAGAGATGAGAGGATAGATGCCAATCGCACACGCGCGTTGTACAGATTAAGGATCAAACGATAATCATAATCCACCGGTTGGATTTAAAGAGGAAAACACATTGGCAGTCGGCTATTGCGCCTGAAGATGAATACAACATCGAAGATTAACGAAACTAAATCGTCTACCTTCGCCCCCACACACCTTCCCAGAATTAGAAAACAAATCATCTCACTTTGACATTTTAAAATAAATTGGGAAAGGCAGCCATATTGATATTCATTCAGCCTAGCGTAGTACGACACACGGCCAGATTGGGGCGAAGAATTGGAATAGGGGCGATTGTGTTGCACCAGTCTCCCAAGTAAGGAAAGCTCGTCTGCTCAGAAAATCAGCATTCGAAATTATGGCTTTTGCCTGTACTCGAATACTGTCCTATGGCACAGGTTGGAAATATATTATTACACAGCATGAAGCAGGCAAAGCCGCTTTATTTGATACATTTCTTATTAATTCATTTTTCTCCTGAAATAAACAAACATACAAAAGTTCCCTGATCATATGAAATTGATTTCAAAATGCTTTTAAAGTGAAATATAGTTGACGGCTGAATACAAAGGTTTATTTTCTATGTACGAGGGTCGGTCAAGAAGTAATGCCGGTTCTAATTTAATGTGAAAAGTATTAGTCAGAATACCTAGGTTCTTTTTTAGCTATAAACCATAAAGTGTCTAGGAGGCCAAAGGAAAACATTTGTGGAGTTACCTCCTCTTTCAAAATGGGTGACCCCCTGGACACATGTAGAAAACAAAGAGCTGTCATAGAATTTGTTTGTTTTTGGAAGGAGAAAGTGCTGCAAACATTCACAGGGTGTTAGTGAATGTTTATGGAAAAGCTGTACTTGATTAAAGCACAGTAAGGAGATGGGTCAGTAGAGTTATTGGCAATCCTAGAGAGAAAGGAGAAACTGAAAGGAGAAAGTGATGGCCACTGCGTTTTGGGACCAGAAGGGAGTTATACTGTTAGAGTTTATGCCCAATGGCACAACTATCAATTCTGACTCCTAAATTGTCAAAACTCAGTGCAAGGTTCCTTCGAGCTTTGAAGATGAGTGATATGCTTTTGCAACATGACAATGCAATCACAGCGCATGGCTGGACAACGTTGCCTCATCCACCCTACAGTTCTGATACCTTCAGAGTTGCATCTGTTTGGGCCTATGAAGGAGCCACTCAGAGGACAGCGGTTCTCCAATGATGACGAGGTGAAAGAGACAACTCGCATATGGTTAAAAAGCTTCTACGAGGCGGGTATACATGCCCTCATTCAAAAGTAAAATACCACGATTGAGAAGGAAGGCGACTATGTGGAGGACTAGATTTGGAATCCTGAGACTTATGTTCCGTTTTGTGTGCTTCTATTAAATCTTGTAATTAAAGAAGAACAGGAATTACTTTTTGACCGACCCTAGTACCAAAACATAAGCGTAATGTCCTTTCTTAATTAAAGCCTTCCATATGGTGTTCATGTCTATGCTAGGCCTACTGAGGGGGTTATTAGAACCTAGCATGTGTGCTGATTCTTTCAATTGACTTATCTGCCAATGTTCAATTCCTATTATTCTCACTTCATTCTACAGTGGTTGGTGACCACCCTTTCCCTCCACACATGATCAGCCATGCCTGATTACATCACCTAACTCTGGATTACGACTTTCCGATGTTCATCCAACCTCGCTTTTAGGAGGCGGTTGAGCTCATCTTTGTATTTCCTGCCACAACTGCATGGAATTGCATACACACAGATCTTAGTCATGTTCTCTTCTGAAGAAGGCTTTGTTCGGGAGGGATGTCTAAAGGGTGTAACTGTTTATAAATACTGTCCTGATGTTTTATGGACTACGGATCTTAATCCTTTCCGACATGTCTGACGTAAGGTGACAGACCGTGGCAGTTTTCCGACCATCATCATCATCGACCCTTATATTTCTGCTCCTTGATATGCTTGCAGGGTAGTCGTTACTCTGAACGGTGTTTCTAATACTGATCATCTCCTGTTTCTATGTGTCTGGGTCGCCACTTATGAGTTTTGATCGATGTCGTCGGCAGCGGACGAGTCCTTTCACGTTGTATGGATGGTTTAATCGATGTTCAAGTATTGTTCAGTGAATGTTGGCTTACAATATACAGATGTCTTGAACCCACATTACGCTCGCGTTGGTAGCCGCTTCCCTTTCCATTGAGAATTGTATGGATGGTCCTACCGAGTTCATCTGGTCCAGCAGTACTTGCATATCTCCTTGTTGGGGCCCCCAGAGTATCAAGGTGTCATCTACATATCTTAACCTCATGACTGGCTTCAGTGGTTCTTAAAGCCTTTTCCTCGAAGTAGTCCATGTATACGTTTGCAATTACTGGAGATAACGGCGAACCCATAGCTAAGCCTTCTTCCTGCCGAACCCATAGCTAAGCCTTCTTCCTGCCGAACCCATAGCTAAGCCTTCTTCCTGCCGAACCCAACTGGAAGTATGTTGTTTATATACAGAACCTTAACGTCTCCATAAGGTCATCTATCGGGATACTGGTACGTTACGTTCCCCAAGAGAAAGGTCAGATTTCTCGAACCACAGATAGAGCCTCATATGTGGGAAACTTGACGAACAGGCTCATAACGTCCAAACTCATCATCCGGTCGGAATTAATGGGAATATAATGGTTATACACATGTATGTTATGTTAAATAAATAAACATGCCTAAGCAAGCACTCGGCAGCCCCCATTCCGTTTCCGGTCCCAGAAGCGGGACCGGAAGTAGGAACAGGGAAGGCGCAGTTCAGCTCAAGCATAGCTCTTAACATGCTTAAACACGATTACGAATCAAAACGCATTCTAAATCTTACACAGCTACTACAGATAGAACAACGAAGACGCATACACACAATAAGAACATTACAGGGAACATCTTCAATTATTTCCACATAATGGGAAAAGTGCTTTAAACAGAGCGTAGACTAACGTATTAGTGGGTCGACTATTTTCAAGTGTTCTTTTTATCAATACGTACTTTTAACTAATTCTCATCGCGTACTTGTTATGCTACTAATTATCACGAAATTACTATTAGTACCTGTTTATACTAACCTCTTTGTTAATGCGAACTATTATTAGGAAAAAAAAAACACAGACAGAAAGAGAATCTTCGGCTGAAAACAGGAAGGTGGGTTACTCTGGGTTGGGTGGGGGTAGCACCTTTTGGTCAACAGTGATGGTTCAGAGTCAGGAAAGTATCTTGTCCCAGTCAGCTAAGATAAGAACTAGTGGAAACGTAGTACACGTTTCCACTAGTTCTTATCTTAGCTGACTGGGACAAAATAGGACAACATTCGTAGGGCGAGATGCTAGAAAAACTCCATAAAATCCTCTGCTTTTGTTGGAGTGTCCAGGAACTGTGTTTAGAGTTGCAGACAGTCGCACTGTCCCGATTCTCCTTCAAAGGATCTGTAGAACGCTATAGCCAACTCGGGCATCTACTAACTACGAAATGTTCACGTCCTGTGGTTTAATCACGGATCAGCTTTACTGCCGGAACATTCCAGCAAAGGGGCGGCAGACCTCCATAGCTAGCTCAAGCATCTGCCAGAAGACGGGCACTGTCAAACTTACGACATATGAGCTCTGATCCTATTCGCACCACTCCGGTGGTCCATGGGATGCAAATCCTCGGTTTAAAGGGTGGGGTCGGCCCTGGGCAAGTCGCACTTCACCTTAAAACTTTACTGCTCAGGCTGGAGGGTTACTCCGCACACATAGTCCTACTGCTGTGAGAAAAAAAAAAAAAAAAAAAAAAAAAAAAAAAAAACCTTCGTTCGCGAAGCCAAGCCATTCATTCATATCTACCAGGAATCTGCTCAACGGGTGACATGCTGATCCCCGAGAGATGACTATAGGTATTAGCGGAATACCGTCTTTGTGAAGTTTGGGGAGATCGCATATACTAAAAGTCGGAGGGTACAGCGGCCGCAACGTTTTCACTATAAAAAACATGAAGACACTACGAGTAAATCAGTATATAATAATGATAATTGCTCATCTCAGAAATTCAGAGAAAAATATTATCCTAATCTTTGTTTTTTTTTTATCACTGTTTTGGCTGATGTATTTTCAGGTTTTCCTTGTGTTGTCTGAAATTCGGGGATGAAGTATTGTCATTATTCCATGAATTATTCAGACTAGTATCCCCATCTTTGTTGTTTTGATCTACGTTTTGGCAGATGTGCTCTCCTGTCTGGAGTTCTGAGGGGAGGTATTGTCATTATTCCATGAATAATGAGGACAACTATCCTCATTTCTGTTCAATCGTCAGGCAGTGAAAGTCATACGTACCCGGTTTCAGTGGAAAACGCAAAGAGTGGAAAGGACGAATCAACTAAGAAATATTAACTGATACGACACACCCTTTCGCATAGACAGTAATGAACAAACTCGACCCCTGTGGATCGAATAAAGGATTTGGTTCGAAATTCCCAGAAGGTTACCGAATATGATAGACACCTGAAGAAGGCCGGATGATACAACAGCCGAAATGTTTTAACTAGCAAACAAAATGCGGACACTAGTCCGAATAAAACAGTGTGAATAAAGATTTGCATATATCCATATATACAAGAACTGCTCGTCTGTGTCACGCTAAAGAACCCACCTAAAAATGGGCGCAGCCCAACCAAATTTGGCATGTATACCCAATTGACCCCAGGGGGAGGTTTTAGAGTAAGAATTATTTTTCAAAGATTTGTGTGGTCTGCGTTCGCGGTGACCCCGATGATATCCATCTATTCTATATACAACTATAAGTGGGATTCGCACAACCACAGCACGCATATTCAATGGACATAGGAGAAGGTTTGGATTTTTGGAAAACATTTAAATTTTTTATCGCCCCAGATATTTAAATTTAGTGTGATCCAAGAGTTCATGGTGACGGTTTTTCAAATGAGGTATGATTGAATAAATACATAATTCAAATCCAGGTTCTCTTATCTCAAGCATGAACAAGCAGAATAATATTATAGATTGTATCCGGTCAAAAAAATAAGCCTTTCTATGGGCGGATTTTCTGCTAGTTTCAAATAAATTTAAATCTTGTTATATTGTTATTATGTAATTCTGACAAGCTATGTTTTAATTAGAGTTTCTCTACCAGAAACTAACACAATCTTTGAAAACTGTTCAGTGAGAAAATAATTTACAACTATCTTGAGGAAAGTCTATGTCCAACAACGGACTGACCAGAGTCAGGAAGGCTAGAGGACTACTACCGACATCCTCTTAGGAGGTGCTTCCCCGGGGTTGGAATCCCCGGGAGCAGGCTCAACTCGTTTATGTCACGTCCTGCACAAAGACGAAGACGCGAATGAGGAGCAGATACTCCACTAATCCTAGTCCGAAAGCCGGGAAAGGAGCAGTTTTCAACATGGTCAATCACAAAAAGATTAACCATTTTAGACTTCCAAGTTATTGCATTTTTTTGTCGTAGTAACATTGAGTCTTCCTAATTTTAAATCCAAATAGAAAGGCGTTCGAAAGATGATTCATATTGTTGTATACTGGTGTGTCCTGGACTTCATTATAAAAGAAACTCGAAGACTTGCTTGTAAAAATATCTGGACATTTTTATTACACAACATACATCTTTGTCGGCTGGGGAGTGAAGAGTGGGAGAGAGATAAGGAGAACCACCAGTCTGTCCCCAACAGGGACAGCGGTCTTGTGCTTTTCGGCCCAGCTGATGTCTGTGTCTTCTTTGAGTGTCGAGATCTCTGTCCGCTCCCCTTCGAGTGTCGGGTCTGCTTTATAGTTTCTCTAAGGCTTACGTGGTGTCAATCACCATTTTCTGTTTTGAACACTGGCAATATACCTATTTCCTGAGGTGACTGGGTTCATTTACATTTCCGCCCAGGTGTGCGGAAACACATAACAATATGACTTTCAAGATGTCGTTGGCATTCACTAGAAATCGTTGAACGATGCATAGTCTCGGGTCGGCGTTCGCATATTTAAATTTTATAATACGACCATTGAATAAAAATTGTTTTTTAACGGACAACTGTCTGTTCCCGCAGTCATTATGGAGAACGTATTGCCACGGACGACTGCCATCGACACACGCTGGAAAAATGGAATTTGTTTCATAAATATACTATTTGAGGACTAAATTCAAATATGTTAAATTGGTATAAGATACGAGTATTGTGCAAACCAACAAACGTATGCAAATCATAGTAGACACCGGTTATTGCAGGCAAAGACTTCGATTTCGTACCAGATACCCGTATCCCGGTGGATGAGTCTTGAACTTGCAAAATAGACAAGTGTCAAAATCTTTTGTACAATGCTACACTGTAGTTCGTCCGTACAGCTCTACCCTCGAGCTATACGCGAAGGTGCTAATATTTCATCGTCAAAACAGGATTAGTTTAAAATGGTCTTTTTATTTAACGCAAAGACCAAAGCACTACTGCAAGTTTAGAGAGTCCGTGATGTGTTATCAAATTACTTGCTTTGCTTTCGCAAGCCAAAGAAGAGAACAGATATCCGCTGTATATTAATTATACGTGACGAGATAAATTAGATATGACGAACTTAGTTCGACCCAAAGGCATTAAGTCATTAAATTATTTTTCTCTACCCCAAAGCGAGTGTTGCACTGTCAGTGTACTTTTAACGCCCTCAGTGTAAATTCATCGGGATATGATTAATGCGTTACACGTTATATCAGAGAGTGTATTGTGTATTCGAATAAGCTACTGTTTTATGTAACTGCGTGAATTCTAATTGAAATGGTCAAGTGCACCCCTGTTGCGGTTAGTGGGGGAGTCGTGAACAGAAAGTTATACATTTTGAATGCTATACTTGGGAGTGTCTGTCAAGAGGCAGAAATAATGTGGGCCCATAACCATGTTCGGAAATCCTATTTAATTTTTTTTTATTAATAAAGATAGCAAGGTTCTGCTCAGCGTTGAGGCAGTTGCAGACTCCCTTACCATCGACGGAGGCCAGATCGAGCTCAGACAAAAGCCAATATCACGAATGCTGATTTTTAAGGCAGGTTTACCCTAGTCACTTAGAAAATTGGCGGAACACAATCTTCCTACCCTCAATTTCTTCTCATTTGGCGTTGTGCCGTATTAAGCTAAGCTTAGTAAAAGAATGTACTAAACGTCGAGATGAAATTAACCTAATAAGACGAATGATGATTTTAGAAGCTATTTTAGCCTGTTTCATCCCAGGTAACCATAGGCAGGCCTTCCCAACTATTATTGATATTTACTAAACAAAGACAAATTCGAGTAAATGCGGCGTAGAAAGATTGTGTTGCGTCAATCTTCCAAATATTGCCACCTCAATCACGCGCTTTTTCAAGATTGATTGATTGTTTTGTTTTGTTTAACGGCACATCGACCCTTGGTGGGTCATTTAGTGCCGGATTCAGTAGGGGGGGGGAGGAAGGGATCCCATGACCCCGTGACTAGAGACTTGAGGGGAGAATCCCAAACCCCTGTCACAGACAAATGCCACTAGGACCGGGATAAAGGGTGGGGGATCCCAAAAGCTTCTCGGGACGAATCCTGAGCATGTTAATGGTGATCGCCTCACGACCAGCTGGCCAAGATATCCTGTGCAACTTCTCCCAGGACGATACCCGTGCATGCCACAAAGACCCCCGAAGGGCCGTGGTTCTCTGAACTTCGAGGCCATGGCGGTTTCGAAGAACAGATACTACAAAAGGCCGCGAAGCCGTTCGCTTTTGACAGAGATGTAATATATAAATATCTATTGTGCAAGAAAAGAGCAGAAGACTGCCTGGCATGTTAACTGATGTTCATGGTCGGAAACAAATACCAATGAATAAAAGTCATTAATGGTCATCGTTATTTGATTAAATCTTTAGATTAAGACTAATCATTGCTTTGGTTAATCGCGTTATGCAATTAGAAGCGGTATAATTACAAGGAACGATCGGATTATCACATGAATTATTAAGGTTAGTGCCGAACTGAACCTCCACCCGTACCAGACCATACAGAATCCTTTGCAATGTTTTTGTTTTTGTGCTAACGTTACTCCTCAATGGCAATTCCGTCTATTAATGAATGAGTGATACCAGAGATATATAAAACAAAACTTTTAAGTAGTTCTTCGGACGATTGAACTCCTTGTTTGTGTTGTTAACACGACGTTTCGGCCGATCCATTCTTCGGTTTTCTTCAGGTATAATATCCGAATGTGATTGGGGTTAAACAGAAGTTCAATCGCCCTAAGAACGATTTGAAGGTTAAGGACCCTTCTCGAAACTATAGAAAATATCTTTTTAACTCATTCTCCCCCCCCCGATCGCTCGGCGGCGCCATATTTGATGTTATTGTTTTGCTTTTTCATACATAGTATTAACTCCTTAACCCATAAGGACTCAGATCCATTTCTGCTTTATGAAACATTATGTGGGATTCTGGGTAGGCAATTTGACGGTCACATGACTGCACCAGGATGTTCATTAGATGTTACTTAGTACACGATTTAAAATCAAGGATAAAATATAATATAATATATAAGAGACTGCAGATCAATTAAATTGTATGTGACACCGGTGTCACAGTGGGTTCTTATGGGTTAAAAATGTTTAAAAGCACAAATGTATGTTCATTTTAACGCTAAACTTTAGCATTGAAGTTTAAGGTTACATTTTAACCTTAAACTAATCGTTATGGAAATGGGTTTTGGAACTATGTATACATAAGGCTGTTTTTTTAACTAGGTATACGGCAATGTCTCCATTAATAGATATTGAAAAATGAAAAAACCTGGAAATTGAGAAGTAGGTATATACGCCGTAATCCCCCCCCACCCATTTCCATCACTGTATACATGTAAGTTATTTATCAATGTCATCAGAATAATATGTGATAATATAATTTTAAATTTCTTCAATGTAATATTTCTTAGATTATACGAATATTAACAAAATTATTACTTAACCCTTATAGCACTGCCAGGCAGATATATCGGATTCGATAACGTAGCCAAAAACACTACACGGGCGCGATCGCTTTCGCGGTCTCCTGGCAAAGATCAAAGTGTAGTATCTGTTCTTCGAAACCGCCATGGCATCGAAGTTCAGAGAACCACGGCCCTTCGGGGCGGGGGGGGGTCCTTATGGCATGCTTGGGTATCGTCCTGGGAGAAGTTGCACAGGATATCTTGGCCAGCTGGTCGGGAGGCGATCACCATTAGCTTGCTCAGAATTCGTCCTGAGAAGCTTTTGGGACCCCCCCCCTTATCCCGGTCCTCATGGCATTTGTCTCAGTGACAGGGATTTGGGATTCTCCCTCAAGTCTCTAGTCACGGGACATGGGATCCCACCTCCCCCTACTGAATTCGGCACTAAATGACCCGCCAAGGGTCGATGTGCCGTTAAACAAAATCAATCAACTACACGGGCGATGTATCGGCCTAAACATATAATTAAATAAAAATAAAAATTTAAAAATAGTGCTTTTGCTATATAGTCAAAAAAGGTTAAAAATCTTTATATATTGAATTACGAACATTGTAAGTAACTGATCGGAAGACTTTTTGGTTTGTTTCTTATTTTCTTTTAATTATTACTTCATTCTCAAAAAAGGTTGTTGATAGAGGTTCACAAATAATAATTACCACAATATCGTAGCCAGAATACTAGAATATTTGTCAAAAATCAACGATTATAAAGACACCAGCAGAAACAAAAACAGCGCCTGTAGTGCACACACATTTTATATACCGTCATTTTGATGTCATACTCTGATGGTATCGCCCGGTGTGGTGCGCACCCCACGCACCCACCTAGTGATGACACTGGGATTATCCAGTAGTGTTAAACCTTCTCATTAGCGCTGAATTTCCCACCAGAAAATCACACCTACTAATGTCAATAGGATTATCAAGTAGTGTTAAACGATTTTATTAGCGTGGAATTTCCCATCAGAAAATCCCACCTACTCATGACAGATTATCCAGTAGTGTTAAACCATTTTATTAACGGGAAATTTTCTATCGGAAAATCCAACTACTGATGACACCGAGATAATCCAGTAGTGTTAACTATTTTACTAGCAGGGAATTCTCTATTGGAAAATCCAACCTACTGATGCCACCCGGATTATCCAATACTGTTAAACCATTTTATTAACTGGGAATTTCGTATCGGAAAATCCAACTTGGTGATGCCACTGGGATTATCCAGTGCTATTAAACCATTTTATTAATGGGGACTTTCCAATTGGTGTTAAGCGTGATCCACCTGATTATCATTAATTATCTAAATTAATCCACATATAATTAGAAAAGTTTTCCAGGGAAATTGATCCGTAGGTTCATCCATTGATCCGTAGTCTAATAAGGAAAAACAATTGTTTTACACAACATTTATTTTTCAACATAATCTCCTTCCTTTTCAGTGCACTTAAACCAACACTTCTCCATTAATCACATAGATCAAACATTATACAGTGACACTTTCAGATCAAAATTTAAGTAATAACTATATCAGACTACAGCTGTATTGCTGGTGCCGAGCAAATATAAGTTCCCAATTAATGTCTTTATAATTATCATATTCTGTCGTATATAAAATTATCCATTCTTTGAATTATATATGTTATGCGGATGTAAGGGAATCCGACAGAATGGTAGATGTAATTTGACAATGTGGAAATGAAAGATTGAGGAAAGCGTGTTATGTATCAAACATATTTATTAGGAAAATAAGCCTTTATGGATCTCGCCGCTGCGAGGAGGCATCATCAGAAGAAGTTTGAACGCTGCAGAAAAGTGCTACAATCCATGTGGGGATAGTCGAAAGAAGTGAAGAAGGGTATTTAGTTTTCTGTTCCTGGTCACGCAGGGGGGCATATATATATATATATATATATATATAACTTTTAGTTACTAATCACAAATAGATGAAGCTCCATCGTGATGTTATATAAGAATTAACCTGCTTCCTGAGCTCCGTGACTTTGAAGCTTAAAATCTTTTTCTCCATAGACTAAACATCGCTCAATAAATGGTGGTAATAGAACATCACATTATATAAGAGGATAGATAACTTTTGACATTTGTTATACAGAGTCATTATAAAGTCCTTGTGCAGGTTTAGATTTTCATAGCTTCAATTCATTACAAGATAACATCTGTGTTTTCTTTTATGTGGTCATGTAAAGACTAATGTTTATTCAACTCTTTAAATGACCTGTGAACCAGGATACGTAATGTGATTCAGAGTATTACTGAAAAATCAACCGCAAAACGTTTTTGTAGAGCTTCAGAATCGCATCACGTTTTGTAATGAGGGGGAACATATTGAAGATTAACAATCTCAAAGATAAAGGTATCTAAAAAAGTAAATTATTTCACTTACCTTTTCTACAAATTGGTTTTATCATGTATAGAATTGAAGGTATGTAAATTTGAAACTGAACATTGTCTTTATAGTGACAGTTCAGCCCTACTGTCGGATCATTCGCGCAAGGGGGCGACAGATCCCCTTAGCTAGCTCGGGCATCTGTCAGGAGAAGGGCACTCCGGTCAAACCTCCGACCTATGGGCCCTGCACCTATTCGCGCCACTCCTGTGGCCCATCGGATGTAAACCCACGGTTTAAGGCTGGAGGTTTGCTCCGCACATTGGCCCCGCCGTCTATGGTCCAATTGCTGCGTTAAAACATCCCCAAAATCTTCGTTCGCGAAGCCAAGCCATTCATTCATACAAAGCGTAGCTTATTAGAGCATAATGCCAAACAGTGGGAAGAGGGGGTAGGATGGTGTTGTATTAATCCTTAAAGTGGGGGAGAGCCTGCCTGCCCTGTAAATCGTCATTAAAATCTTAGTTTTCTCCTTACCTAGGTTCGAACACCAACCCCTGGTGCCTGTAAGGAATATGTAACTACCTCGGCTAAGATACAGGCAACTTAGTAATTATTCATTAAGTATAGCCTAGTTTTGGTACAGGACCATAACAGAAGGGTACCCAATGATGATAGAGCTCACTACACTGAGACTAGCTGACTAAACGTCGCTTTGTAGCAGGGGCCCTTGTCAGGGGACGTTTTAACCTGCTAGCATTCATAGAGAATTTAGAAATTCATTAAAACTGTTGCAAAAAATATCTTTGTGGAGGCGTACTAATTTTTGGACGGCAGCATATTCATATTTTTGGCAACGGATTTTCAATGCCGTAGAGTTTGGTCATAAATAATATCTGATAACATCCGTTTTGGTTGTGTAATGTTCCACTAGAAATAATAGAATCCTGCTATGTTTGGTTTAGAAGGAAATTAACTTTCTATAAAATAGCGGTAGGGGTGTACTTATACATGGGCGATACTGTATGTATCTATTGGTTCTCCAGTATAGCTGCATAGTTGTATTATGCCCCCCTCCTTCACGCTATGAAAACTTGCTACGTGGTTAAGTTGGACTGTGTGTAAATCCCTCATCGTCAGTAGTGGCAAATTCTATGAACAGCGATTGCAAAGTGGATTGTTAGAGACAGTGGAGACTGAACTTACTATTAATGATCTGCGATACCAGTATGCAGGTATGGAAATTCGACGAGTACAAAAATAGCAAAGGAAATATACTACTCTATAGACAGCAAAAGACTTCTACGGCAAGAACAGAAAGGAGGCAGAAGACGAACCAAAGGATCGAATCACCTGCTCTATATCGATCAGATGATTCTGAAGGAGGTCAAACCAAGACGAAAAATCAAAATCTTAAGAGACGGATGCTTTACAGCGATGACATCGAAATAGAATTCGGGACAGAAGTGCGCACTACGTGTAACGCACAAGGGAACAGAGACTGCATCTGCATGGCTCTGGTAATCCGGCAGTGTAATAATTATGGAGGGAATCGAGCTGCCAGACAACGAAACATTCAGGGCATTAACCACAATGGGCTGCTATACAAATCTAGGAGTATTTTAATGCGACACAATAGAGCAGGAGGAAGTGAAGGAAAATAGTATATTAGGAGGATAAGAAAAATATTGGAAACAAAATTAAACGGCAGAAATTTGATAAAACGGATGAACACATGGGCAGTATCACTAGTGAGATATGCAGGACCCTTCCTAGACTGGACACGAGATTAGATGAATTAGATATTCGAGGAAGAGTAAGGGCTGTCTAGAGAGCACGGGGTTGCTGAGGTCTGCGAAGGTATTGAAAGGTGCTGGAGATTTTAGGAGACTTGCTGTCACTCAACCGACAGACAGACGACGAGGGTCTGCACGAATACTGGAGGGGTGAAACCTGCGACCAGAGAGTCAATGGCCTAACAGCTCAAATGAAGGTGGCATGGTACAAACCACAGCGCTGCTGTGAAACGTGAAGACGATGAGAGGAGGGTTGGAGACCTGAGGAGACATTGTCACTCAACCTTCAGCGATAACCACCAGACATTTGCTAAGTGCAAACCACAGCACTGCTGTGGACTGAGGGAAAGTGAAAGGAGGACTGGAGGAGACTTTCTGTCACGCAGTTTCCAGCGAGGACCACCACACATCTGGTGTGGACATTAAAGAGATAGATAGAGATATAACAAGGGGAAAAGAAAATGGGTGAAAGGTAGGAAGAGTCTCGTTATGATAAATTACAATAGTATTTGCACATTTAAAGTTGACGTTAAGCTGAACAAATCCTATATGCTAAAGCTCGCTATCGGCTACGCTTATAGAGAATGTAGGTGACTTAAAAAGACATCAGCAGACACTAGTTCAGTGGAACCGGTTTCGCTCGCTCTAGTTATAAGCCTTCTATTCCTATCCTGAAGGTGACTTCTGCCTTTTGGTCGAGAAAGGTTAACATTATTATTATTATTATTCAGTTGGCCTCGAGTCTTCTATTATGTTTATTGTGGTTATTTTATAACTTAACAGAGCGGAACTAATACACTTTTATTGTCTGTCGTACGCCGCCGACGTTTTGTGCGTTTGAACAATCCGCGACCTCCAGATGATATGTAAACGCCAAAAGCAAAAATTGCTCTTCATGCTTACAGATTTTCTCTAATTGTAGAAAAACGTTTCCTAATAAACGATCTATTTCCTTGTTTGATTGTTAGTTGGTTGGTTATGTAATGTGTTTGATATTTAGCGATGAACTGCTCGTATTAATCACCGCTACCCACAATACTGATTTAATGTTATTCATTGTGTTCTGACATTTATATGTATCCGGACTTCACCCAGTCCTAACAGTTCATAGTATAAACTTGAACTCTTGCACGAACGCACACAGTAGGGAAAACCTTTTGTTGAAAATTCCACCCAGAATAGGTTTTAGGTGTTTCAATATACAGTGTAAGTTTATGCTAAATTGGTCATTAGATTGTGCCCGCTTGTTTTTTTTGGAAAATTAAGACTTTTTAGTGATACAGCCCAACAAAAGGCAAGAGATGTAACTTATTCATTGATCACCTCCTTTTCAAACTTTAATTGATAACCCAACACAGCATATATGCGTGGCGGTGATTCATAATTTCCCTTGGAATGCTCGTTTCAATTCTTTTGACAAAAAAAAAAAAAAAAGTGTTTGTTCTAATCTAAGAACAGGTTATCGAAAATTAGAAAATATTATAGCTAGAAAAAATTATATACAATTGACTTAATTTTCCCGTGCCATTAATCTGACATCCAATTATTTTTCTTTTGTTTACAATTATTTAAAATTAAATATTAAAAATCTATTTATACATTTAACCTCATACCTATAGCTACCTGTATAGCTATAGCTAAAATTAGACAGCGCCAATAATTTCAGTCAGCTCTGTAGATAGATAGAAAGAGAGGAAGAAAGGGAATTCTGGTTCTATGATTAAATAGACTAAAAGAAAGTCCCTGTTCTTTCCTTGAAACTGAAATGTTTCTTATCAGCTTCAGGAAATCATCCCGGTCAGGCGAATTGCAAATGTTTGGTTTCCCCTAATTTATAGCCATAAATAGGGAGAGGCGTCAGATTAAAAGTTTTTCAAAACAACAAGGTGGCCGACACTTAACCTTCAAGTGTGAGCTTTCCATAAACAGCTCTCTGTGTTGTCTAACAAGTCACAAAGAAGATATTATTATGCACCAAAGAAGCAGCTCATGCCCGAGTAGGTTTCATATCACGTCTGGTTAAAAAGGCGGTTTACTTTAACCATCTGAAGACAAGACCTGCAGATACGAGTTCCATTCGCACTCCATCCTCACTACGGTCAGTCTACTCGCCTGTTTGTTAAACATTTGGCATTGTTAAAGTTTAAAAAAAAAAAAAAATAGTGCCCTTACGCTGGCTACGGATTCTACCGTCCCTGCTTGGATATGCGATAAGCACCCGAAGTGGCGTCACGCTCTTCAACATGCGCTATTTTAGCGATGGCTTGGGTGGAGAGATGGATGCCTTTTCCAAGGGCGTTAGTGCGAAGTGAACACTAACTGCCCTAACCGGAGTTTGAACTCGGCTCAGAGCCCATTTCTGTCACACGCTCGGCTAACCCGCACATGAAGATATTGCTGACCATTATTAATTTTTGACTACTTTTTTTCTTTCATCTTAATTTCAGTTGCTTTTTATCGCAACTACTCAGATCGCTAATTTACGGCCATCAGTTATCAGATAAGAAATACAGAACAAACGGGTGAGACACGGACATCTCTTTTACCTCGGGAAGTACGACTATGTAGAACATCTGCACTAACGTTTGGGCTTCTAGAGTCAATGGTTGCAGAAGATCAAATATATCCATATAAACCCATTCTTTGTTTTTACCCCGATCGCTCGGCGGCGCCATATTTGATGTTATTGTTTTGGCATACATAGTATTAAACACCTTAACGGATTATATCGATTTTTCTCACCAGAATTCTTGTGTATTTTTCTCGTCCATTTTTGCAGTGCTAAATTCTTGCGTCCAGACGTTTTAAGTGATGAACGAAAATATACGTCCAGATTGTGCGTCTGGCAGGGGTTATCTTTCATCTTTCGCTCTTATACAGTCAACGACTATGGTAATTTAGGAGATTTTACGATAGGTCATTTGTTTTTATCGTTCTTTGAAATTTATTGTTAGTGAAATGCCACCGATTTGTAATGGTCACAGAAAGTTAAAATGGCTTCAGCGATTTGTCAGATAGAGATTCAAATGTGTTGTTGTGGTGGAGAGTTCTGGTTACTCTCAATCAGATAGAGATTCAGAAAAAGAGCCGAAACAAGACGATGCGTCGTCTGTGCTCAAGAAGCACGATCGACATGGAGAAACAAAAATCAAGAAATAAACCCGGTCCGATTGCGATCAATGCAAAAAAACTATGTGCACCACTTCATGTTTCAAGACGTATCACATCCAGTAAAATATAACACTTTCTCTAATCAATTCTCTTTGTAAAGATCACAAAGCCAAAGACGATATTGTTCACTTATAGACATTGTTTAAATGTATTATCGCCAAATCCGCCAGGCCATACATTCTTGTAGGTATTCCTATAAAAGGGGGGGGGGGTCAGCTTAGGGTTATACTTTAGCCTATTAAAACCCATAAGAACTCAGACCCATTTCTTCTTGAAGGAACATTATATGGGATTCTGGGTAGGCAAATTGACAGTCACGTGACTGCACCAAGATGTTCAGTAGATGTCACTTAGTACACTTCAGGAGTTAAAAATCAAGGATAAAATATATTATATAAGAGATCAGGATAATTATAATGACATTCATTAGTCGAGAGCCTATTTTTGCCCGGCGCCGGTGTGACCGACTGCTAAACGAGCGGCCTAAATCGTAAATGTGAATAAAGAAACGAACTCCGTCTTTATTCACATTTACGATTTAGGCCGCCCGTTTAGCAGTCGCTCACACCGGCGCTGGGCAAATATAGGCTCTCAAATAATAAATGTCATAATTATATTCTGTCGGATATAAAATTATCCATCATTTGATTTCATAAGAGATTATGCAGATCAATTAAATTGTATGTGACACTGGTGTCACAGTGGTTCTTATGGGTTGAAAAGCTGTTTTGTAGTAACCAACGAATACCTGGCAACGGGTTTTCCACAAGAAGAATGACTGCTCGGAACGTGTTGAAAGCGATTAATTTTGACATCCTCACACTTTAATAACCTCCCACCCGAACCAATCTGAGGAGGAGAATGTCAAAGTGATCTGTAAATATCAATCTCAAAGCTAATGGACAACAGTCAGTTATCCTTTTTTGACAACTATTTGCATAGTGTAAAATAATACAAATGGTATCATTTCTGTTGTGTAATCTTCTCTGCTTGACGAATTATGGCATCGAGCGTCACAAACCCGGCACTAAGATTAGTACTTCAGTAAATGTGGTTGAATTCTAGTATAAATAATTATCGCATATACATGAAAGGTTTTTGATACAACTAAAACATTGATTTTTTTATGTTTTGTAATTAAAGTTTTCAGTTGGACTTTTTAAAGGTTGTCCTGAAGATTATCCTGTCTTAAAGGATTAACATTAGACTTATTTTGAGCGATTATCATCTATTACTTAACTTCCAGACTGAGCGTTTATTTGGTTCCCATTTACTGATAATTTGTATTTATTTTTTGATGAACAAAACTCTTTACCAGACTTCCGCATTCATCACTGGGTCATATGTTTTCTAGCATAGTACCCGTAAAAAATGACGGGATTATTTACGTATGGACCTGTGCGTTCTGCCAAGAATCAAAGTGTTGCTCTCCGTCTAGGATCAGAGTGTAGTATCTGTGCGCTCTGCCGGGGGGGGGGGTCAAAGTGTCGCTCCTCGGCACTTCTGCACTCATTTGAAAGTCTGTCCGAGTCAGTCAGTCACACACACACACACAAAAATGACTTGGCTCCGCGAACGGAGATTGGGAAGTGTTTTCCACGTCTTTTCAGGTCCTAAGTCGGCAGGGCCTGAACGTGAATAGTCCTAGGGTCTGCGCAATGGAGTTTTAAGGCGACGTGCACACGGCCGACCCCACCCTTTAAACCATGGGTCTGTGGCGCGGATAGCAGCACATTCCCAAGGTCGTAGGTTTGACAGGAGTTTACTTCTGGCAGATGCGAGCTAACTACGGGGGCCTGTCACCCCTTATATCTTTTACATATGTGGATAAATAATAAATAACGAGCTAGTCTAGCAGACCATTACTGTTGCATAGCCTTGTACCAGACTAAGCTAAACTTAGTACATATCTAATTGGTCCACCTACAAGAGCGCGATGGTTAGCAAGATTACCCTGCTGACCAATTCGCTAGCATGATTGGTGAAAGTCACTGGGTGCCCCACGCCTGTGTCCTTGCGCCAGACTAAGCTATGGCTTGGTAAATACCTATACATGTTCAACAATAACTGGCGGAGGCACAAGAAAATACGTCACTGCGGGGCTTACTGGAGAGGGCCCTGTGCCCATTCGAGATAAAGGGGGAGAAATCGATGCTTAAGCTATCGGATTAGTATTTAGCAACAGATGTCAGTTGGGATTCTCGTGTTAGACCCGATACGTATTTTGAAGACAGGTCGTAAAACGTGATAGGCTCTGTCGAAAGCATGAAATATACACTTGGGAACAAAAGCCCACAAAATGAAATTAGGTATACTAGATAAAAAATTTTTTTAAAAAAATCCCGCAGAAAGGCCTAAATGGAGCCCTTGGTCCCAAGAAGAGATCATGGATTTGAACCATGTATTATTTGAAAATCATCACCACCGTCAACTCTTGGATCATATTTAATTTAAATACCTGGAGTTATTTCACAAAATATTTCAAGTACCCACTTTTTTTTTTTTTAAATCTAGATTTTTTTTACTGGATTGTTTTGTAAAATATGGAAATCTGATTTATTAAAATCTACATTTCCTTGGGTAGATGGGGGCAGAGTCCAATTTTTTTTTAGTTTTCAGAAACTAATATGCTAAAAAAAAACAAAACAAAAAAAAACAACATGCTCCGGGGTTCCATTAGTAGCCACATAAAATTTGGTGGCTATAGCTCTAGCCGTCCTTGGATTATGCGATGACAGATAGACGGCAAAAAAAGATATTTGATTAGATGAAACATTGTCACAATTCTGACATTATTCAGATTAGTATCCTCATCTTAGTCGTTTTTACAATACTGTATCCGTCGAAACATTATGATACATAATGATTAAAATGAATGAAAGTTAATAGATTATTTAATAAATCCTAACCCATGATATTACGGGTTATAAAAACAGCTACA
Organism: Architeuthis dux; assembly: GCA_006491835.1. NCBI lineage: Eukaryota > Metazoa > Mollusca > Cephalopoda > Oegopsida > Architeuthidae > Architeuthis > Architeuthis dux. The sequence goes on along the minus strand of VCCN01004206.1, from coordinate 5,710,959 downwards.
ATAATTCGCATTAACTCTTTATGGGGAAAGTGACTATATATGATCAACTGAGGACTCGTCTGCCACATACAAATATTGTAGCAACAAAGACAACATAATCCGCACCAATGTGGTCTGCAAGATTTGCAAAGTACACATATGCTTGAACAAAGAAACTGTTTTGAGGCATACCACACCATTAAATTAGCCTGTTTTTGGCCCGCACAATAATATTTTATAATCAAACTGGAGGTGTTATTTCTTTCGTCAACATCAATTCTTTTGTATCTATTCGTTGTATTGAATGTTATTCTTTAATTCTATGTTTTATTTAACTTTCTACTTTAATTTTTCTATATTTTCCATTTTTGGGGCGAGGCACCATATATGATCACTTCAGAGGGGGTTTTGTTCCAATAAACAAAAAGAAATTCAGAAAACTTGCAACTGAAAATATCTTGTAATTAGGTTTAGTTTAACATACAAAAAGTTGTTTGGATATCTAGAATATTTTAAGGTTAACATCTCGAGTTTCTTAGACTCAATTGGAGTGTTCAAATTTTCGATAGATTGGAGCCGGAGGTGAAAATTCACACGAAAGAAACTCTTTACCAGCGACGAACGTTGCAAGGTCTACGAGAGCCAAATTCACTTTCTTTCAGAAAGAGAAAGAATATTTATATTTGACCTATTTTTCATGACGTTGTAATAGAACGTCGTGATGTCATAAGAGAATTAAGGCATGTGTTACTGACAGAATAGGCCTTTAAATAGAAAAATTTCATTACAAATACTTTTACTATAGAAATACATTAGTATTTTTAATGAAATATTGAAACGTTAATGAAGTTCTAGAATTTGGTCAATAATGTCAGAGACAAATGTCAAAAATTGTAAAGAAACGTCGCAGGTTTTGAACAGTCTGTTCTTGTTTTTTTAATTTAAATATAGAAGTGTAATTCAACGAAAAATATTGTTGAAATTACATTCAGTTACTTATTGTAAATCCATCGACGATACAACTTGAACATAATACGACACTAAAAATAAAGATACTAAAATTCATTAAGACCGGATTTCTTCATCGGCCATATGTTCAATACTCCGCAGTTGAAACGAGTAGCTAATCCTATAATTTACAGACTTAGTATCGGTCGGGATTCTTGTTTATTTATATCAATTTTTTGACAGCCTCTGAAAACACAATCGACCGACTATTAATAGATTAAAACTAGGATTATACACCTCAGTTTGTTTTGTCTTCTATTCGCTTATCCTATAAAACGATTCCGTTTTTACGCATTATTTTTGTATAAAAATGTTAGAAAAAGATTCGATTTATCAGCGTGTTTTCCGATTAGATAACGAGTCGCTAAGAACGACGACAAAGATACAATACGCCATATATGGTGAAATCGAGTGTACCACGGTAATCTTCAAAGCCTGCTCTATTTGGAGAGCAATTCAGATTGATTGGGTGGTGTTCACAAAGTGGTCAAAATCCCATTTGTGTGGTTACAGTCAAACACGTCTAATGTTTTTTTATTCAGAAAAAGCCATTTTTTTAATTCAGAAAAAGCCAGTTTTTCCGATGAAAGTGTTCGTATCTCAAAGTAAATGCTTTTAGCTACATAAATAAAAAATAGAATATGAGCAATATTTTCAAACTTATGGCATTTTGAAAGTTAAGACACTTTGGACGCGTTCTTCTCCGTTCTTATTGCGGGATGTACCCTATGGTCCTAAACGCCTTATATAAGAATTTACTTTTAAATGGAACTAAAATCTGGGTTGTGGTAAAATACAAGAAGCAACGAGAAGCGAAGCAAAAATATCATTCATTAACAGATAATCTTTTAAAAAGGAGTATTTCCTTCAGACAGCCACCAAACATTGATTGCTATTAGTACAGTTTTTCTTTTAGGTATGAAACCCATGTTCTGATTTATTAATATCTTGGAATTAAAATAACATAGGATGTAAATAAACCGATTATCAACCGAGTTACATTCTAAATAAAAGATTAAGAAAACTAAATAGTTTTGAACAATGTTTATGAAAGTTCAAAATGAAATTGTAAATGCTAAAAGGATAATTCTTTACTACAATAACGTTTGAATTTTCTAGTTTGCGATTTAAAAAATAAATAAATAATGGTAACGGGTCTGGTTAGTCACTCATAGAAACCGTCACGTGACCCACAATTGCTCGAATCAATGAACAACACTAAATTCTTTAATTAATCCTCACAACCCACTGTATAAAAGCTTTTTAAAATTACATTAATTTTGCTTCCCGTATTTTAGAAGTACCGCAAACATTTGCATATATAAATAGCGCTCGTTTCTTTATTCATGTATACGATTTAGGTCGCCCGTTTAGCAATCGCTAACACCGATGCCGGGCTGATATGGGTTCCCAATTAATAAATGTCTTTATAATTATCATTTTCTGTCGGATATAAAATTATCCATTCCTTGATTTCATATATAAATATTTTCAGCACACGAATACAACTAGACGCTTCACGCATACACAAATGTGTCTATTCTATCATCCGATCACATGAGACGGATTTTAGAATTCAGTTGGTAAAGACAACGGTTCTTGAATCACTTGGAAGCAGCTGACGAGATATTTCGCTGATATAACGTCACACAAACACATCCCAGTCCCAAGTAGTTAAGTGCAAATAATTTCAAAATCTAAAGAAAAAAAAAAAAAGGTAACTCCGAAAAACATGCTTGTAGACACAGTTCCCGCTAACCAGCGCACAAAGAAAATTAATAATACAGAAGAGGATATAAAATCAGTGTCCTAACCCACGTGCATAGTTTCTTCTAAGCTATGCACGCGCATACACATTTTGCAACCAGCGCACAATGGAAATAAATGTGCACAAAAAAGTCACAGGTACACTTCACATGGAATGTAAAGAAAATTACGTTTTAAAAGTTCAAATATGAAAAGAAATATTAAAAACAAACTACTACATACATTATTTCTTTGTGTATAACACGAACAATTTTGTACCCAAAATCTTTTTTATACGTTACTAAAATTAAGCACATTTGATGAGGTGATAAATCCTTACCCCACCCCACTAAGAAATATATTTGACTTGTGCAGCTAACCAACTGTAAAGATGAAATGAATTTAGACAAAAACATTTCAGTAGTCAGTGGAGGATATCTTTTTTCATTAATTTGAGTTCTCCTCCTCGGGAGCCCAGGCTTTCTTCAATCGTAAAGTCGTGTTCCCATATCCAAAGATTGACGGTTTTAAAGACAGGCAGAGGAATAGCCTTGGGCAGACGCAGAGGTGCCAAATGTATTTTGAAATAAAGTTTCCCTAAATTCATAAAGAAGTAAATTTAAAGCCCAAAATAGCCCATTTAATATTGTGTTTGTTTATATCTTGAAGTGTGGATGCGTAATTTGTGATGACAGAATTGCATATTTAACAGTTACACACTATTTTATAGATGTATATTTATTTTTTACACTCCTCGGTTGCGTTGGTGCGCACCAGAGTGCCCGGGCGCACTTTTTGATAACCATTGATCTAGATCAGCCATGGGCAAATTGCGGCCCTTTCGACTTTCTGAATGGCACGCTTAATTCCATGAGGAAAATAACGTTTTATTACAATTTCATCCAAGAAAAAGGGAACCATTTTTGAAGAAATGAGAAAATTCCAGGATAAGTGGACAAGTGATTACTTTGTTGAAGTAAAAAACAGACCAAGGTGTCTGATATGTTCTGAATCCCACTCCTCATTTAAAGAATTTAACGTTAAGCGTCATTACACAACTGGACATTCTGAGTATGATAAATCTAAAGGAGATATCAGAAAGCTTAAAATTGAAACACTAAAGAAACAGATCGCTAGCCTAAATATGCTTTTTTTCTAAAAGGCAAATAGAGCTCAGCGAAATGGTGCATGCAAGCTATGTTGTTAGCAAAAAAATTCCTAACATTCTAAAAAATTATTCTGATGGTGAATTTGTGGCCCGGTCTATGCTTAGCAATATCTCATGCGGCCCGCTGCTCGAAACAGGTTGCCCATGCCTAATTTAGATAAAGACATTTTATGAATAAAAAGCCCAAATAATTATAAATTAACCTTATAAATCAAAATATTTTGTTTTTCATCTAATGAAAGTAGGATATCTTCCATCTTATTCTTTATTGATTTTTATTATTCATTAGTTCTGCAGTAAATATATTTTGATTTGTTAATTCCAGTGCTAAAAAACTACGATTCAAATGTGATTAAATTTAAGATTAGCAATATCTTACGCGGCCCGCTGCTCGAAAAAGGTTGCCCATGCTTGGTCTAGAGTTTGTCCCATGGGATAAAACTAGAACAACCGATCTATGTATCCTCTGTGGTGATGATGTGTCATCATCAACTCGGGTATTAATTAAATGGTCTGTCAACTTTTATAAGTGTTTAGCGTGAGGATGGGCTTTCTGCGGTAAATATCTTTGATTATTTTTTAAAAAACTTTACTCTGTCAATTCTAGTGCTAAAAGGCTACGATTCAAATGTGAAGTGAAAAATTATGGATCACATTACTTTTAACGTTTGAAATTTGTTTTCATTTTGACCCCACTCTTAGAATCCTGGATTCGCTTCTGCAACTGGTATCATCATCATCAGCCGTTATAAGTCCACTGCTGGACGAAGGCCTTTCCCATCTCCTTCCATGACAACCTATCTTGTGCTAAACTTTACCGGAAAACTTTTCTATCTCGTCCCTCCATCTTGTGTCTGGCCGTTTCCTACTTCTTTTACTATCCCATGGGCACCAATCTGTTAGTCTTCCCCCCATCTATTGTCATCTCTTCTCACTAGGTGACCGGCCCATCTCCACTTTTGTTGTTTAATTAGTTGTATAATATCCTTTACTCTAGTCCTTTCTCTGATCCATGTTGATCTTTTTCTATCTCTTAGCGTTACCCCTAGCATTGCTGTTTCCATGGCTCTCTGTGCTATTCTAAGTTGGTTTTCAGATCGTTTGGTTAATTTCCAGGTTTCGCATCCATAAATCATGGCTGGTATTATGCAGCCGTTGTATACTTTTTGTTTTAGGCACATTGGTAAGGTGCTCCTCAGAATCTCTATTCATACCAAATGCTTTCCAACCTATCGTTATGCGTCGTTTTATTTCGCAGTCATGGTCTTTCTCTAGCTTTATTACCTGACCTAGATGTATTCATAGACTTCTTCTAGAATCTCGCCTATCTTTATGACCTTTTTGGGGACCTTATCGTTGAACCTTATTTTTGTCTTTGTTCTATTCATCTTTAAACCTACTTTTTTACTTTCCCTATTTAGGTCGGTTAGCAACTGGTATACAAGCTGGTAAATGAATGGATCTTTAAACCTTGGACTCATCTTTGACCATTGCAGTCAGGCCATTTGTGGATTGATCTGGATTTGTATTTGTGGATTGATCTCTGGATTGTTAAACAACTTATAAACGTCTGCTCTTATATAATATCAGCAGAACAGTTTCTGATGCACTAACATAGATTACCGTCGCTCACATACCAAAATGTTAGTTACGTCCCTTGCTACTTGGATGTTGCAGAGTTACGTCCCTTGCTCAGTGGTGCCAACTCAAGATGCAATGAAAGACATCTAGATGTCAGAAATTGCTATCTAGACGATTAATAAAATCAGCAATATTTTTATTCAATTTATAGTAATAAAATAGTATTTTAAAATGTTGAAGATTAAAGTCACAAAGATAATTTTAATATGATAATTATAAAGACATTAGCTTTGTTAGCTCAGTTGGTAGAGCAGAACCTACTTATAAGGTTGCTTCCAGGATGGACGCGGATTCGATCCCCGCACGTTTAGCAGCCGTTCACACGCCGGGCAAATATAGTTTAACTAATGTCACACACACACACACACACATACGAGAGAATCTAAATGTTTCAAGATGTTTTTGACTAAATTCAAAAGCCAGACCATAGATGAGCTAGTTCTTTTGTGTGAAGATCTAGCAAGGGCAGTGGTGCCAACTTTATTTTCAAGTTTACTTATAAAATGGAGCCAAAAACTTCTTGAAACTCTAGATATTTCTAGTTTTTTCCAGATAAAGTTGAATATTACTACTAAACCATACTAACAAATGGGACAAACACAAACCAGACTAAGAAAAAAAAATGGTCACGCCATCCAGGCCAAGGGCACACACTTGGTATTTGTAAAAAGAAAAAAACAAATCTGTCGAATTGTGAATGTGATGAAATTGAAAGAGCGAAAAACAAAATGTACAAATATCAAAATAACCGGGAAAGAATGGAGTTAAATGGAATTAAAATGTTACTGACCCATTACTAAAACAGTAGAAAGATTTTGTTCCCAGGTCTTTGCATATTTGTTTCAAGCTGGTTTCGGTACAATATCGGTCATAAGTCGACTAAAAATGCCGTCAAATATTCAATTGTTCAACACCTTTTTACAGCTTTGGACGTGAAATCATTTCAAATGTAATACGTTAATGTAGAAATCTTATAAAACGATAAGAACATAAATCATCTGTTACGTACAAAATAAACCCGACGAGACTTCATATAAAAAGAGAACTTTCGTAAGCCGAAATCGCGTAAAGCGAAGAAGTAATTACCATGAATTTATATAGGAAATTTTTTTTTGAGTGTTCCCAGACCTGAAAAATGGTGATGGTATGTTAGGTTTAGTAGTCCGGGGGGGGGGGGGGAGAAAGAAAAAAAAAAGTGATGCTCGCTGACTATAACGGCACGCCGCAAAACAAACGCTGAACGCTATTTTCGCGTTTCGTCTTTTTTTTTCTTTTCGTAAAAGCTAAAAGATTGCGTAAAACGAACTGTCGAAAAGCGGGGTATACGTGTTTTAAGTTTAGCTGTGTTTGGCAAAAGGTCACTCTAAAACAGTGTATCTCAAACTTTTTCGGACTACAGCCCCCAGCTTTTAGAGCATATTTCAAAGAAGAAAAAAAATAATCAATGGTTTGAAGTTTTTGTCTCACAATGAATTTATGTTGTTTTAGTTGTGATTAAATTATTTAGATAAATTAATCATCATCCGTTATAAGTCCACTGCTGGACAAAGGCCTTTCCCATCTACTTCCATGATTGTGCTAACCTCTGCCGTGTCTTACCTACAAACGTTTCTATCATCCCTCCATTTTGCATCTGGTCTTTTCCTACTGCGTTTACTGTCCCATGGGCACCAATCGGTTAGTCTTTTGTTCGATCTATTGTCATCTCTTCTTGCTAGGTGACCAGCCCATCTCCATTTTGTTGCTTAATTATTTGTATAATATCCTTCACTTTAGACCTCCCTCCGATTCATGTTGATCTTTTTTTTAATTTCTTAGAATTATCCCTAGCATTTCTCTTTCCATGGAGAATTCCTTAAATCAGAAAAACTGAAATAGTGGAACTTCAAACAGCTCTACTGTAAAATCAGCGTTTCAGACATACGACTTCATGCGTAGGGTGTATCTATTTGTGTTCTTTGCCCTTCCCTTATCACCCATCGTTTCCAACGCTCCCCATATCACCCACTTTGGGAATCACTGCTCTACAAGACAAGCTTGCCAAACATCGCTCTCCAGCTGGCGCCACGGTCAATCCACATGGGATTCAAAGGTGAAACAGAAGGCAGGTGGTCAATGTCTTAATTGCTAACCTTTTGCTGGTAACAGATTGCAAAGCGTAGAATTCAAAACACATTGCTGTTATTGCATTTCCTTTATGTGAGCGTACCTCTGACTACAACAATGTTGGCATCGACACAAGCAGTACAGTCTTGGATCAAGGCAAGTATGTTTACCAGGGCCAAACGTTGTAACACAGGCTTATTCAATTACTGGGCCACAAGGTCCTGCTGACTGGGTTGCAGGTTCATAATAAATAAAGAGTAAGCGAGAAAAATATTCGTGACAATGAATTAAAATTCGAAATACGAATAAATAATAGTTCGCAAAGTAGGACGACTTAAGCGTAAAAAAATGGATCGCATCATAAGGACTGATTTGACCGATCACCGCTAAAAGGTAACTTAAAGAAAAATCATTTTTCGTATTAAGCTGGTACGCCAATGACTGAGTTTTAGAAAAAAAACGATTATTTTATTTCTTTTTATTAAATCAAGTAAACCATTTGTATTAATTTTTGACTACTATTTACATTCATTCTAATTTTTAGTTTGTTTAATCACAATCTTAGTAAGGCCGGCATGGCAGTGTTATTGTTTACAGATTGGGATTTTTTAAACCCAAAAAACTAAATATTAAGATGAAGGTAAATAGCAATCAAAAGTAAAAATGGTTTACAATACTTGATTTAATAAAGAAAATTATAAAATAATCGTTTTACTAAAACTCAAACAGTCATTGCTGTGCCAGCTTAGTACGAAAGTAAAAGAAATGTTAGCTTCTTTAGTGGTGATCGGTCAAATCAGTCCTTATGATGTGATCCGTTTCTGACGGTTAAGTCGTCCTACTTTGCATAATAGATTTTTTTTTTATTTTAAAATTGTTATTATCTTTGCCATCAATATTTTATTAGTTAAACATTAACTCATAACAGTAATAGTAGCCTTGGCACGGTTGAAAAACAGAAGTTTAACGAGAAAGAGAGAGGGGGTGAGCGGCGTTTGGTAAGATACGATTCTTTGAGAGCAACACGAATTTAGCTGCGATTTGAACTTCAAGAGTGTGAAGCAGCAGATATGATCCCTACATTAGGCCTGAGCAAAAGTTGGCAGAAAAGATCCTGTTTCCGGCCCCCTTCTGTACTGAAAGCGAATAACAATCAACTAAGGCCTGGCTTTGGGGGTACCCATACCCCAGACAGCGGAAATAAATCCCAGAAACAAATACTATATTCTCGCTAAGTAAATCAAAGAACGTGAGCTTCGACTCTTCCAGATGTGAACTTTCTTGGCACTGGATTCATTTATAAATTATTTTCTAGCCAATTTGGTTGTGATGACAAGTGGCTAGTTAGGAAGCTTATTTATTACAAACTTTAGGGATAGAGAAGAGAGGCGAAAAGAGAAGAGAGGCGAAAAGAGAAGA